>CM067488.1:26525808-26546846 GCA_034552555.1 Semaprochilodus insignis
TCTCTCTCTCTCTCTCTCTCTCTGTCTCTCTCTCTCCTCCTCCGCCCCCGCCTCTTTCAGGCACAGGCTCAAGTGGTGCAAGCTCAGCTCCTCCCTCCGCAGGTGTGGGTCCACCCCCTCCGCAGGCAGCCATGCTGGGAGGTGATCGCTATGCTGCACTGGCTGCCCTGGACAATGTCTTCAGCTCCACACCCTCCACTACCAGCAGCTTCAACACTGTCACCAATACCCAGGGGTAACCACACACACACACACACACACACACCTGCACGTTCAGAGTGGCAGCATTACACACCCACACACCTGTGATTTTAACCCTGCCATCAATACTCAGGGGCAGCTGCATGTGCACCTGTAATATCAGCATTGCCCACAACACAAACACAAGGCTTTTACACTGGCACTACCAACAAAGACATAACAGGACAGACACACTCGTAGCTTCTATCTTGCCACCAACATCCAGGGGTAAGAGCAGCCTAACTCACGCCATCCTACATCGAGTCACAAAAAAATTGTTTGTCTTCTACATTGTTGGCTAATTACTGTGAACTACTGTAGTCTGTAAATACCTCAGGTCTTTACTGAAGAAGTCACTGCAGCTTGCAAATTCGATATATTGGTGATGGCTCTATATGACTGGACAAGATGATATTTTATTATTTACTTTTACTTTATATATACTTTTCCATCTTTGTTAGGTAATTTTTATTAATTTAAAAAAGTTCTCAGTCAGCTATTTCATCCTAAACTGATACTGCTGTGACTGTAAGACTGCTGGTCGTAAGGTACACCACAAGTCAGTTCTTTCTCTGTCTCCCTCGGTAGGACTGTGTTCGGAGCTTCTACTGGAGTATCTGCTGCGCCGCCCCAGCAGGGATCACTGCCAAGCATGCCTCAGGGTTTCGCAGGTAACGCCACCTTGTGTACATGTGGTCTTTTTACTAGAGACAGACACACAGCAATATCAGGTAGGTGTAAAATTAGTGCTAAACTGTTGTATCCATAGCCAACAATTTTCAAGTAATGCAGATACTACCAAACCTTATTTCAGATCTGTCATAAAACAGTGTATCAGACATGATATGATGTGCAACCATTTCATCCAGCACCTTTCTGTGATCAAACAATGTTTTGGCCTATTATTATTATTAGGGGGTGAAGTGTTATATGGCCTTAAATGATTAGCTGCAGCCACAGACACTCCATCCACAAGTAGACAGAGTCTGGTATCTTGTCAGGATTGTGCCAGTTGCATTCTGATTGGCTGCCTGTACTGCCATGTATTGTTTTGCCATGTATTGTTTTGCACAGGTGCTACGTGAATAAGTCGGTTGTTTGGTCGTTCCAGCTAAATTCAGCCTAGCGAACAGTAGTCTCAGCCATAGACACTCCACTCATCGTATACCTCTGTGGGACTGTAGGTCGTTTTCATGATTGCCACCTCCTATCCACCATGCCAAGTAGCAGGCTTGTCATTGGTCGTTTTGCGTGTTGAATTTCCTTATCCTGCAGTAGTAGGTAAGACCAGACTTGCCCTAGAGAGTCCTGCAGTGTGAGGCTATTAGATGGTACGCTAGAGTTTGCTTCCCGTTGTATGTCTGCTGCCTCTAAACTGATTCATCAAATTCTGAATGACTGCTGTTGGTACTGACTGACAAAATGTCGGTGATATAAAACGCCGTCACAAAGACGACGCATTATTAGGTGTCAAAAATAAGACGCATCTTTGTCTTCCAGGTCCATCTACAAATCCTTTTGTCCCTGCTGCCGTGCCACAGGCCGCTGTCCCCACCAATCCATTCCAGACCAATGGGAGAGCAGTGGCAGGAGCAGGTAGGATGCAGGACATGAGTTTTAAACCAAGCCGTTAATTACTTACTCTAGCATGCAGGGAAAGAAGACGTGTTTCATCAGAGCTTCTTTTCGAAGAATCCCAGCCAGATATCTGTGCGGGTAGCCTGGGGAGGGAGGCAGCACTTCTGGGGGTTATCAGTTATTCAGGCCACCGGAAGGCATTGTAGGGAGTTTAACTGGGTCACATATACCCAGGATTCATGCTCACAGCCAACTGCTTGAGCATGTTTGGATGCCAGCACAGTTTGTGAGTATATGTCTGGATGTGAGAGAGAGAGAGAGAAATGTAGAAGGCTTACATAATTTTGTAAGTAAGTGTCTTGGGTTGAGGGGGGATGGCGGGGGGCGGAAACTGTAGCGTGTGCTACAATGAATCAGAAGTTTCAGTGTGATTGTCTTTTTGATATGCAGACCTTTCTTAGAGCCAAGTTCAGGGGTAAATAATGGTCACAGCACGTCACATTTAGGCCACTAAACTGTAGAGCTTGTGGGCAGAGCGCCCGCTTGTCCGCAGATGTGTTTTTTGCCAATCTTTTCCCTTTTAACAAATGTAGTTTTGGTCAGACACGGAAATAATTGCATCAAATCAAATTTTGTGGTCAGACTGTGGTCCAGACTTTAGCCAGTCCATAACACTGTGGGCTAGACGTGAGGACGAGAGTATGTGAGTGTAGTGGAGCAGCAGGATTTTCCACTCCCTGCTCAAAGTGTTATCACTGCGCTTTAGCTCCTAGCTAGCTCCTCATTCATATGACAGAGTAAATATGATTCATTCTTATATTTCTGTTATGTCTTGAAGGATGGATAAGGCGCCATACGCTTTATTTAATGAGCTGTGTCATTTGACATTATTAAACAAAAATTAGTTCAAACTTTTGTGTGATATTAATACTTACACAAAATGCTTAATTTAACCAGTTTGGTAATGGTACACTTGATGTCATCTATTTTCAGCATTAAATGAATTGTCAGCGTAGTACCAGATGAAAAATGCACAAGTGATGGTAAGACAGTGAGCAGCTTTGAGTTTGTTTGAACCCTGGCTTCAGCTTTATGCAAATATAGGTTATGGCTACATAGTTCCACCCGAGCGACATGGATGAAGTTTTTAGCCACAGCAATGTTTGGCTTCCCGATTCTCTACAGTCCCAAATGAAACAAATACAGTAGATGATAGTAAGTACCACATGTATGACAAATAGTAAGTACTGTATGACAAAGTCTCTGATTGTCTGTTTTCCTGGTGAGTGTACAAGACAGTGCAGTAGTAGTAGGGCTGCACGATCTTGACAAAGTGTGAAGCTCCATAAAGCTGTCAGATATTACAACAAACAAATTATTATTAAAAACAGTCAGTCTCTGGCTGGATAGTAATACAGACTGTATGTGTGAACAGAAATGTAACTAAACTTTTTTTCAAACATGGCAAAATACCACATTTACAAAATTAGCGTTCACTATTGTGCAAGATAAAAAAATATATATATATCTTTAAATTCTAGCAGCTGCTTCCATCAGAACTGCTAGCGCATTCTTTGTGCACTGAAAAGCTGAGCAATAGACAGCATTACCTCAGTAGCATGTTCTTAAAAAAAAAACAAAAAAAAAACAAAGCCAAATAATCTTTAGTTATTAAATATTATGGAATCAGGGTTATATTTAATTTAAAAATTTTTGTTAATGCTTTTAGTTAAGTGTAGTTAGGCTTTGTGTTCTTAGTTGGTCCAATACTCTTTACGCTGAAGGACTCTGGGAGGGCGTAGCAAACTTGAATAGCACCTGTTGGCCAACAGAAAACAATAAAGCTTGAGCAGCCGTGCACTGCTGTGAGTTGAGTTTGCATTACATTAAAGTTAAGTTTTAACCACATTTTAACATCTGTGTGTTCGGTAATCGACTGGCAATGAGTGCTGATTGCTTGGAATTACCGCAATGAAGTGCTCGTTTGCTGGCAACCTGCTTAGCTCATTGGCTGAATGAAGTGGTTCCTGCTCCCTGGCGTTGTGAACGTACATGGGTCACCGCTATAAAGTCGTAGGAGTAAAGAATTTTTTTAAAAAGCACAAACCCCTTTATTTTGGACTCACTCAGGAGCGCCCTCTAGTGTTTACCAAACCCAGAAGACATTAGAGTGGCAGTTCTCATCACTTTCTCAGATGTACAGTGAGGCTGTGAGCAGGACACTTGAGCCAGATATATCCCTGTAATTCATATTTAAGCTATATATTTATGTTTATAGCCAAGAACACAAGCTGTATCCAGGTTTTTATTAAGGTTGTGCAGACTTTTAGGGCACAATGTGACTTAGTGTTCCTATTAATGAGCAAAACTTGGAAAAAGTGCAGCAAAGTTTCATTTCAGACGTCACGTGTTGAACTTCTGCTCGGCTGTTTTAAATTTTACACGTGCTATAGGATATACAGTGAGATGTTTGGGTCTTTAAAGAGGTGGGCATATGATACTTGAAGCCATTTTTACAACAATATGTAATACAGTATGTAGTTTTCCTAAGGTTTGATAAGTGGGAACAGATGAAAACAGAACCACATTACAAAAAACTATGAATGCGGTGATTGATGTGAAACGGTTCTGTACAGATGATAGCCATAGCATGCTCCGAAAAAGCATATTGTGGCAAAAGTATCACAATAACAATAAAATATCATCATGCTGCCCAGCCCTAAGACATTAATATTTAATTGTACATGTCCCTGAAATGCACTCAGTGTGATCGATATACAACTAAATATATTTTGGTGAAAGTATTTGTGGTCTGTCTGCGTATTTAGAGATATTCTTAGAACAGGGACACTATAAATGATGTAATGAAAGTGCTGGACGAGGGTAGAGGACAAGCAGGCCCGCGTAATTGCTGCGGTTCATAATGTAGTAGCATCAAAGGCTGATCTACATAAAACGCCTTGTGCTTGTAATTTAAGCACAAAAGGAGCCATCCCTTCTAATAGGCTGGCTTAAAATATTTGCATTTGTTTAATCCCCAATTTTATTAAGTTAAGAAACTAAATTAAGTTCTATTTTATTCAGGAATGTGCAAAGCCAAAGGAAAATGAGGTGAATCAAAGTCTGTGATTCTAACAACCTTGCAAGTTCTGGTAGATTAGCATGTCTACAGCAGATAAACGGTACTTACAGCTTTCGTCTATGAGAAAGAGGAGAAAATCAAGCTCTTACTTCAGATCTGAAAGAAAAAATCACAGGTGTTTCTGTCCGTACTTCTACTGTGAGAGAACAGTTCAGCGCTGTGGGTCTGAAAGGATGGGTAGCTGTTCAAGAAGCCCGTACTAAAAATAAAAAAGAAATGGACAAAAAAAATAGAACACTTGCAAGTCAAACACAGAAGCTGCTGGTGTTCTCAGAGCAGTGGACTGGCTACCTCTGTGGACGGAGCTCCGATTCGCAACACTTTTTTTGTTTGAGATCACTTAAATCAAGACAAGCAGAAAACGTCTGAGACTAAAGGTGTGGAAAAATATCTCACAGATTTCCTAGAAAAGCAGAAAGCAAGACCCCCCTGAGGGAATGGAAGCTGGAATAAAGGCTAAGAGTGGACACACTGATTACAGAAAGGTTTAATGGTTTCGTTATTAGTCGCTGACTAAAGAACATGTATCTCCAAAATGGTAACATTACAGGAGAGGCCAAAACCCTGATTTAACTTGAATGGAAGTCAATGGAACCAGACTTTTTCCAAGCAGTTTCTGTTGGTCCATTCATTATTACATCTTCACGCAGTGTAAACAGCAACTGCTGTGTTCAAATGATGCATAAAAGTAAAAGCCCACAAAAATGGAGATGCTTGTTTTTCTTTGTTTTGCTTCTGTGTTTTCTGTTTAATATTTTCTGCTTTTTTTTTTTCTAACATTGAAAAAACTTTGACTTTTTGGTTTTACTAAACTACTATTAGTTATAACTTGATGGCTGTAAACGAGTGATGGGTGGTCTTTGACTTGTGCATTTTATTATATGCATGTATTTATTGATTGCTTTTGAAAATGGCACAAGACTTTTGAGCCATAACAAAATGCATATTGATCTGTGTGTTTACATTTTGTTTACTCGCAAGCAGCAGACGCACACGCAGGTACAAGACTTTTAAACCATTGCTGTGGTTTTTCATTCCAAGGACTTTTAAAAAGTGGGAATTATCAAGTATTAGTTCTTAAACTGCTAAATTCCTTATGGAAAAATACAACTGACCCCCGATACAGCAGTAGAGTACTAATTATAGTAATGGCGTAGGCGTGTCTTCTTGATTCCTGTGCACCTATTTAAGTGCTGTTCTGCCTGCAGTTTGTATGTAGACAGTGGGGATGCCTGAATTAAGTGATATGTCAGAGTAGAACTGAGCGTGATCTGGAAAACAAGCCTATTATGTGTTTCCTGTATGTGTGTGATCTGAAACGTTGATCTCAACAATGATTTGTTAAAGTACCGTTATAGTTTAGGGTGGGCATTGTGATCGTATTTTATCATTGCTGGGATAAATTGTCACAGTATGCTTTTCTGAGCATCTCGTGGATCTTGGCAGTGCTTACTGAATACTGATTAACTATGTGTTTCATGACAAAGTGAGCACAGTTAGTCCTGTATAGTTAGGTTTAGTGCAGTGCGGTTTGTAAAACACGCAATAAAAATGTTTGTAGTTGTTAGTTTGTTAGTTTTAGCTTAGGGAATTACAGGAAAACTAAAATATGCACTTTGTATGTCATGAAAATGTCTCGAAGTATCATGATAATATCTTTCCCATATTGCCCACCCCTACACACGGTATCCCCTATTGATTTCTGGTACAGTAAGAAACTGAGCTTGATGGATTCTGATGGCCATTGCATGAGTGGGGGGCGGTGTTGTTAATATAAGTCTGTTTTGATTGTTTTGATAAAACTTGTAATAGCTCTGTTAATAGTAAAATTAGCTACCTGGTAGATGGCTGATGTAATGAATAGCGGCAGCCCTACTACAGAGATGCTGTATTTTCTTGAGTGTGTGTGAGTAACATTTTCCTCTCTGTCGTGTTGCAGCCTCATTCGGTCCTGGCTCGATGAGCATGCCAGCTGGGTTTGGAAATGCTGCCTCCTACAACCTCCCCACCAGCTTTAGTGGAAGCTTCCAGCAAGCCTTCCCCAGCCAGGGCTTCCCCCAGCAGCAGCCATACCCTCAGCAACCAAATGGTGAGCTGCAAGAAAATTTCCATGACATTTTGTTCTAAGCAGGCATATGTGCTTTGTTCATGTCGCCGCTGAAATGACAGGTATTTGACTCACTGCCTTGCTCAAAGGCACTTCAGTCGTGTTCGGTCGGTTCAGGGAATCAAACCAGCGACCCTCCGGCCCAAGGCTGGTTCCCTAACCTCCAGCCCACGACTGCCCCTAAGAGCTGATGTTCTTTGGAGATGTGAACTAGCAAAGTTAGCTGATCACATCCCAGTGAGCCCAGTGAAGCAAGCCAAATCAAAACGAACACTGTCACTTTGCACAAACGGATGGATTGGGACAGGTAATTACATTAAAGCTGACCTCTCTATAACGTACACCTCCTTGCATCGACACTCTTGGTCTATTTCATCAGTGCCATTGAGGAGCATTTTGTAGTTCTGCAATTACAGACTGCAGACCAGCTGTTTGTCTGGTCTGTCTGATCCACTCGTACCATTGCGACATACTCTTAACATGCTGCCACCACCACCTCAGTGTCACTTCAGTTTTGAAAATGATCCACCGCCCAATAAATGATGCCTGCTCTGTGGTGGTCCTGTGGGGTTCCTTGAGGAACAGGATAGAGAGAATTGCAGAGAATCAGATGAACTACAGTCTGTAATTTTAGATCATCAGAGTGGTCCTACATGGGCAGTGGAGATGATAAATGAACAAAGAGTGTGAATACAGTGAGTTGTACTTGGTGATGTGGCTGCTTGGCATGGCCAGTGGTCTTTTTGCAGTCAAAGGAAGTGGTCAGTCAGTCACTCAGTCTGTCTCTGTGTGTTCTCTGATTCATTCTAGCCATTTCTTTCTGTGTATAGGTGGAGGTTTTGCTGCATTTGGTGGCCAGGGTAAAGCTGTAGTAACTCCTTTTGGACAGAACATGGCATCAGCTGGAGTTACCAATAATCCATTTTTGGTGAGGACTGATATTTTCGATTGTATTTGTACTATGCTACCTTTGGTATATGCACAGAGGGAACAGAGTTTTAACCAATCTGATTTCTTTGAAATGTACGGTATGAGTTGGATTCTGTTTTATTTGCAAGAGTCTTATACGTGAGGTGTGGGGAATCAGCAAAGACCCCACAACGCAATATCACGATACTTAAGTCATGATGTATTATTATTATTATTGCAATTTTGCAATATGTTCAGTATTGCGATAACATGTATTGTGATTTATTACCTTTTTTCAACCGCCCCCTCAAAGAAAAACTTGATCCAAGGCCTCCATCTTTGACTGACTTTACTGACCGCCACCCACAAAAATAAGTCAGCACCATCTAGTGGCCTGAAAAAGTAACTGATTTGTATTATGCTAGTATGGAAAAGTAGTAAAAATTCAAATTTGCTATTATAGTTATAACCCCCCCCCAACCCTAGTCTTAACTGTACCAAAATCCTTTTTCCCCCCCTTTTGAGGTACTAGCCTGCTCAAAAGTTATGACGGTCTAAATAGCAATTTCAGTAGCTTTCTGAATTCAACCTTCCGTTCTGTACTATATTCTGCCTCTTAATTCCATTCGTAGTTCTGTTTGTGATTGTAATTGTAAGCCTGATCGTAACTGTTTGTCTCTCTATCTCTTTCAGGCGGGGGCACCGGCGGGACAGTATCCTGCAGGAAACTCCTCCACAAACCCTTTCTTATAGCACGTCCTTCTCTTTCCACACCACCGGGGGCAGGGGGGGGACTCAGTTGCACCTCTTGCACTGTTTTGTTTTTCCAAGTAGCTTTAAAAACATGTCTCTTGAACTTTTTTTTTTTAATGAGTTTTATGAACTATAACAGCATTTCACTCAACAAGGGTGTATCATTGTGGTACATCTACGTTGAAAAGAAAACAAAACAAGGTATTGGGGTGCCTACAGGAAAGGGTTTTACCCTCCTTTCTCTGCTGAATCTGTGAAATTTAACCTGGCCTGGAAAATGTACTTTCAAACTGGCAGACAACTAAGTTATTGCAACAATGTCCTGTGCATTTTAATGCTGCAGTCCTGTACATATGTTTTCTCAGAAATGGCAGAAATTTAGCATATCAGTATTTGTATCTTATACATGCGCGCGCACACAAACACACACACTCACTCACATGCAGACATTCACAACATGCTGTTCTAGAGGTCGTGGAGATTACCTGCTTGATATGAAGCAAGAGCCTGTTCTCCCTCAGAGAGAGAGAGTGAGAGAGAGAGAGAGAGATAGAGAGAGAGAGAGAGAGACTTCACCAAGGAAGAGCATCTGCGCTTTGCTGTTTTTATAAACCAAGAGTCACCAACCCCCACCCTCAGCCCTTCCATGCCCGGCTATAAGGAGTTTTGGACTATGGGTGTCGCCCTCAGACTCTCACCTGGCCAGGTGCTTTTCCAAAACTCTCAGACTACAGACCACTTAAGTTGAGTGTTACAGAAATTTAAGTTAATGTGTATATATATATACAATATATATATTAAAATGAATTTTAATTAAGAAATACCTTTATTGTCTTTCACTGAGATGACCTTTGTTTCAGAGCCTAAAACACTGAGTCTGAGTTCACTGCTTATGGTTCACCCAGATTGGTATCTTTGTCAGGAACGCACTTCTTGCTACCAATTTGAATGAGAACAGGGAGTCAACACACATCAGCACTTTGCAGAGGTATTGAATGTAAATGTCATTGGTGAAAGTGTTTTCTTTTTTTAGCTATGCACACTCATCATCAAAAGAATAGTTGTACAAATAGTTGCACCCGGACGGAATCAGCCGACAGGAATGAAACTTGGTGGGTTGGTTTGATGTTGTGAGACATGCAAATGATTCAAGATTCACACTTGGCCGTGCATGTGACGTAAGCAAGGACGGGCCTTATCGCTGTACCTGACCGACCCAACAGCATTGATTGCGGGTATTCAATGAGCAGTGATGCCCTTCATGAGTCATCCTGTTAGTGCCAGCACCATTAGCAGACGGCTGCACAACACAGCCAAAGACTGCAATGGTTTCATGACAGTCTGGCAGGACGTGACTCAGAATGAACAAGATGAACAATTTGTTGTCACGCGTCCAGTAGGCCTGGTGTCACTCCACCTCCACCCCTACCGCACAGTCTGCAGGAGCTGTGTGAGAATATTCAAGCTGCATGGGCTGGATTATCACAGGACACCATTAGGAACCTCTACAACTCCATGATGAGACGTCTGGCAGCCTGACAGAATACTGAGAGACACTACTTCTGTATGTGTAGCTCAATAAATATTGCCCATATCAGTCTAAATTTATCATCATTTCTTGTTTCTGGTAACCTTTATCTTCCTTCCCAATAGCACTGCAATCCCACACTTCCTTCTGGGTGCAACTTTTTATTTTTGATGATGAGCGTGTTAGAAGTGCACTGCCCAGCATTATTGGCCAGTATAGGCCACCACTAAATTTGTGCTTTTAAATGGAGGATACCAAAACGGATGCTAAGCAAAGCAACCAACAGATAATGGCCCTCGTTCAACTGAAAAATCTTAAACGGGGCTTTTGAGTGCATTGAGTTAAAACTGGGGCAAATGCGTGCTGAAGCTAATGACGTAAGGGCTGAAATAGAAAAAGCAGTGAAAAGCAGCCTCTCGCAGCTAGCAGTGGGCATTCTGGTTCTTTTCAGCAAGTCACAGTTGGCTCAGCTCACCTTGAAGAAACTCTTTTATAACTTACCTTTATTATTTGTTATGGTAGCAGTATCATTTAAGGTCACTGGACAAAAGAATTAGTCCCTTTGCGTGTTTAAGGCGGTAGTAACTTCAGGCTCCTGCAGATGGCGCTGCACGAGGATGATGGGGCTATAAATACCTGCGGGGTGTGAGTGATGGGATTCATAGATTGAGAAGAGGTGGTACAGTGCAGTGAATGTCTCGTTCTATGTGTGGAAAATGGCTCCAAAGCAGATGTTAATGATTGGCTAAAAGGAGTGATTGATGCATTTGGGTGTGCCAAAGACCATAGTGTGACAGAAGTAGCTGAATCTGCAGGTGTCTGGAAGCGTACAGTCATATGGGTCTATCAGCAGTAGCTAAAATCCCAGTCTACAGGAAATTCTCCTCGGAATTGTGGCAGGGAAGGCATCTACCAAATCTGGCCCAAGTGCCCAAGTTTTTGATGCAAGAGTGTCTGAATGTGGCCTACATCCAGAAACTTGTCCAGTACATGCCAAATCCAATCACAGCTGTTATTTTTACTTGTGGTTACATGCTATTAGGTACCTTTTGGTCACAGGTGACAAATGTTTTTGTCTGGTGAGCTTATTACATTTTGAACAAGTTTTGGTCTGGATTTTAATAACCCAAAGAACGCATTATAATCATGAGACACATTTTCTATAATATTGGTTTTCAGGCCCAGTAGTGCAACACACATGGGCTGTAGTCAAGAAACAGCCCTCAGTCTGTTCTGTTTCTGAGAAGACTCTTGTGTGATCAGTGCTGCCAGGCTCGAGTGAAAAATGCTCTTTCAGAATGAGGCTATCATAAACACTTTTTATTTCATATTTTGACTGTTGTAGAAAGCATATGATTCCAAAGACCGTCGATACACAGTCGAGTCACATTGTTACGAACATGTATATTATGAGCTACTATCCAGAGTAAACACCGTGTGCGGCACGGACAGCAGCTAGACAGGCTGGAAGTGACTCAATAAGGTCCTGGAAGGTTGTCACAGCTATCTGGAGCCATGCTGATTGCAGTGTGTCCCACAGCTGCTGGAGGGTGCGTGGGGGATAGATCTATATAGCGGTCCCACAGATGCTTAACTGGGTTCTGGTCTGGCGAATTAGGGGGCCCAGGGTTGTTCTTGGAAGTCTTGGTCATGCTCTTCCAACCAGTGTCAGACTTGTCTAGCCGTGTGACATGTCTCATTGTCTTGCTGGAAGATTCCATCCGCTCCAGGGAAGGATATCAGCATGTATGGGTCTACGTGATCTGCAGGGATGGATTCATACCCATATCGGTTGGATGAGTGGATTCCTCATGAGCTACATGTTGCTGCCGTTGAAAGTAGGAGGTGGTCATAATAATGTGACTTACTGTGTACATAGCATGCAAATGCCCAGGGCCCATAAGTCTGATGCCTTGCTGGCTCAGCCTTCTACTAGACTGAAGAGCCTATAGAATGTGGATTCCTGTAATCCAGTATCTGCTGCAGGTTCAGAGCATAAGCTCTACGGGTACAGAGAAACTGAAGTGAAAGTATGGAGAAAAATATAAACCTGCTAAATCTACTTTTAAACTTATTAAGGTAAATATTTCAACAAAAAATGGTGAGTTTTCCTGGTTTGGTGCAATACCAGAATTTAATATGACTGTTATAAAGTTGCAGGATCTGCAAATACAGCTAACAAATGTATACAAACAGTGGTGGACAGTGATGATATGTGCTTATGATCATTTGCATAGACATCAGTGTCAGACTAATTAATTACCTTCTATTAAAAGACTGGTGGACTTCAACCTCTCGGATTTGCATCCGAAACACTCCGAAATGCCTTTAAGTTGATCCAAAATCTGGAAGACCAAAAAGATCTCGGATAGAAATGCTCATATGCTGGCCAGAAAGGCAAAGCAAAACCCGCATGTGACAGCAAAGAACCTGCAGAAGGTGTAGCTGAAGCAATAGTGGTGGTGCACCGCTCTGCTGTCCAGTGTTGCTTGTGCAAATTTGATCTGCATGGAGCAGTCAGAACGAAAACTGGCCTGCTACCTCATCACAGAAGTCAACGTCTAAAGTCTGCAACACATCTAAACCTGCCAGAGGCATTTTGGAAACAAGTCTAATTCTTTGCCAACACTTTGCCAAGAGTAAAGAGTTAGAATGCAACCTGAGGCTATTTGAAAGACCTGCTCGGTCCCCTGACTGAACACTATTAAACGTTTCCGGTAGGTTTGAACATCCTGTGCAAACAGAAAGGCCCAAGAATACCCCAGAACTAGAAGCATAGTGCAAAGAAAAGTGGGTTCATTACGGGTTTACAAGAATAGAAATATTTAATCTATATAGTATTAGCACTGGTGTACTTACCGCTTTAAATGTGGCTGGAGGTCAGACATACCGCCCTGCCTCCTGTCCTACCGTGCATGCTCAGGCTCCAATTTTCATCTAGTGTGTAAGTGCAAAGATAAGGCTGATATGGAGACGTACTGTCCGCTCGTGTTGTTTACGTGTGAATGGGCATGGCTGTGCCGTGCTCTTGTTTACTTCTTAATCTTCTAATCCGGCTCGTCTGTCCAGGACATCCGACACCTGGGAAATCTCTCGGTCCTCCTGATTGGCAGTACACAGGCCTAATTTTCCTAAATGCGTCTACAGAGAGAAACCCATACACTTCAGGCCACAAAAACAGACCTTGATATCAAAGAATAGGACATCAGCATCACATCACAACAGCAATTAACTCACATTAGCTCGGAAATGATTCATCGTTGCTGCTCTAACTGCTGGTAAAAGGCTATTATGCATAATTGGTTCAAACCAAACGTACGACTGTCATAACAATGGCTATAATCTTATGATGATGTTAATCCCATTAACTCTTCTGAATTTATTACTAGCCCATTAGACGAATGCCCTTAAAACTCACCCTAGACTTATTTTCCTCTGTTGGTGCAACAGTAACGTTATGTCAGTATCTGTTCTTATTGAATGTAATTTTGCCTGAACTCGTTCACGTACACTACATCATGATATACGTGAAGTCAAATAAAAACTGATCACAAAAACAGCAGCCAAGAACTTCTGGTTGGATAAGACAGGTAGGGTCGAACTGGCACAACAGGACTTTACACTAATACTGAAACAAATAGTCAATAACGACTCGCCCTTGTGTGGTTAATCTTTGCCAGGCAAGGCCACTGCAAGCCACTGCAAGGCTTAAGAAACACTACACACACAAAACCAAGAACTGACCCAAGCGTGAACCAACAGAACTTATGGTTCCTAGTTCCTAGTTCCTAGTTCATTCATCCACCTGCATAAGAGATTGCTGGAACCATTTCTATTAACTAAGATTAAACTTTACATGGTCTTCTTGGTCACACAAGCATGCAGTACTAGTACTGATGGAACACTTCAGGCTAGCCTTTTTTGAGGACATGCCAAATTTGTCATATCAAGGCCAAAAATTGTTTCAATTCCTTATACACTGATATTAATACAGGCGCACACAGAGACATGTGGCCTTTCTGTACAATATATCATGACATTACAGAACATATATCAATATGGGTCGGTCTGAAACCGACTCTCATGATACACTGACTCTTTAGTGGACCCATTTTTAACCCTATACTGTGCAATCTACATATAGGCACATACAGTATAAACAATAAGACCCTCTTCAACAATATATCATGGTCATGTGAGGGTGAAGCGCACTGAAGGCCAGCATGAAAGTAGGTTGCATTGTTTCAGGAAATGTATAAATACATGTTGCGTGTTAAGGTGAGTGTTCAGTGGCCCAATGTACATCAGCCTCTTTAGATTATTTGGGCCTACCTCATATCGGCCCTCTTATTAATGCACTGCCAGTAAAGTACCATATCCATATCTGCCGTATCTGACAATTACTCAAAGCGACAAAATCCGGGCCAACTCTGACTGCTGTGTTTTACAGACGTTACGCAGGCTGGAGATTAAAATGGGCTGGCAGTGCCATCTACAGGTGGAATACAGCACCTACAGCGGCATTTAAGAAGATGACCCTCGAGGACATTGCAGTAGAATAACAGTACTGGTTCAATATCGGTTCATATTATGATATTGTTCGTTGTTCTCCTGAGTGTGCTGTATGAAGGCCACCATCATGACTGGGTTGTCTGCAACGAAACTGTTTATTAGGTTCCACAAACAAGCCAAAGACCACATCTTTCAGTCTACAAGGGAGATCAGGACATCTCTCCTCTCCCACCGTGGTTGTGTTAGACTCCCAACAACGGAATAACAAATGGTATGTATGGCTGAAGGTTTTGCCAGGTTAGTTAACCACAGTGCTTTCCAGAGAGCACTGGGGGGCATCAGATGGCGGTCATATATGTATAATAGCCCCAACCAATGATGCCTCTTGTTATTCCAACTGAAAGCTTTTTATTCCACTGTGCTACAAGCCATCTGCGACCAGACTAGGAGCTTTACACGCATGTTCAGTGGATACCCAGGTTCAACAAATGGTGCAAGGTTTCTGCGATGTGGCCCAATTTATAAGCATGCGGTGTACCTGACTGCTTTCAGCTGGGTGATGGAGGGCATCCTTGAACTAATGAGCCAATAAACATCATCACATCATACAGGGAGCCGGTCGATGGACCAGTCCAAGCTCAATTCAACAGGCACCACTCTAGGGCTAGATGCATCGTTGAAACCACGTTTGGATGAATAAAATCTCCTTTCAAATTCCTCAACGTCAGCGACTTGACTGCTCAAACGGTGCTCAGAACCTTTCATTAAATTTGATGTACTTTTTTCTCATTTGTCCTCTTTTGATCTCAAAGTGTGTTTGATCTCAAAGAAAGTTTAAAAGCAATTGGTAGACATAGGTATGCTTGAATTTCAAGTTGAACGGATGGTGGTAAGGACTGTGGGTGGAGCACAGGTGGAGGATGCTGGTGCAGCACTGGCAGAAGAAGTCAGCGCAGCAGTGGTGGAGAATTTTGGCAGAATGCAAGCGCTGGAGGAAGACCATGGGGTAGAACTGGCAGAGGCCCCTTGTTCAAAAAATGAAGGGCATGAGCAAAGGGGGCGTAATAAATGCTAAGGACAAGATTTCCTATATATCTTTTTCCTATTTACATTTACTTTGCTTATTATTCATAACCTGTGGGGTAAGAAAAACATAGTACATATTTTTATGCGGAAGTAAGTAGTACAGAAACAGTGCTATTGTCTGGTATATCAATACCGATGCTAATGCTGATGATTTTCTAATAAAGCAAACACTGGCCAATACCAATATGATTCCAATATCCTTGTGCATATCCCTTATCCCTAATCATTCCAATCTGTAGCTACCTAGGCCAGACTTCTCATTATCCAAGCATAAATACAGCTATAGCTTACTTTATTGTTCATGATCCAATTTTCCCATTCTTTGGACTCTTGGAAGATGGACACCTTCCCTTCAAGCCCCACCTCCTTAATTAGCACCAAACCAAAATTAAGACAGGGTATTCCGGAGAATCACTATATGGGCACAAGGGATGAGAATTTCACAGCCTTAAATGATAAAAATAACAAGAACAAGGTACATTTTACATATCACCGAAACGGAACAATACAGAGATAATGACAAATAAACACTTTTAAAAAGACGGTTTACAACTTACTCCCATCCCAGCTTTACAGCAACCCGCTTCCCTGCAAAGAGATTTTCGAGGTGGCTTCAGCTTTGAATGAATTCCGTTGTCTCCTCTCGGGACCCTAGATTTATAACACTGGTTAATATTTAATAACTGTATTTTAGCTACCTCTACCAAATTTAGCTACACAGAAATGTTTCAACTAAACTGAACAACTTTGGCTAAACACCTTCCTAACAAACATTTGCCAAAAGAAAATCCAATTCCTGGAGTCTTTGGACACGACTCTGGATCTCCTGCTCCATACGAACACTTCCACCCCGGAAGATAATACAGGAACAGAGGAGAACGAGAATAATTCAAAGCTGCAAGATTCTCAGGTCTCCAAGAAAAGATCCAGGCTCAGATTCAAGGTAAGATTCTTTTATTTTCTAATCAGCTGTTATCTTTTTGAGTTGTTCAGTCGTTCACTGTGCATGTTTAATCTCTACTATCTTTTAGAACAGTTAAAATGCAAATTACTCTTGTTTTTATAGAAACGGAGCAACAAAGTGGGACCCATGACTGTCCTTTCTGAGAAGCAGACTGAGAAGAAGCCTGTTCCAGCTGGTAAGGATGTGTGTTTTTATCTCTTTATTGTTTTCTGTTTTAGAAGTTTTTCCATCTTTCAAAGTTGGTGGCTCCTGTGGCTGTAAAAATCAGTTAGCCAGTAGCTCAGTGTAGCCAATACACACATTCAAAACTGTACTTTCAGATTATAATCTGAGTAAAACTAGCACCACTTAAAATAACACTTATTGTAGCTTCTAGAACAGTGGTTCTCAACCCTGGTCCTTGAGGCCCACTGTCCAGGGTAGCATTGAAAACTGAAAGCATTGTTCAGCAACCGCTGTGGTAATCATGGAGAGAGTGTTTAAAATGACTGACTCCGTATTATTGAAGTTTGGTGGTTGTTTAATGACACTGTGAGAAACACAGTCCTGCTTGTTTCAGTGTCTTTCTTGGTTCAGCATGCCACTTCAACTCAGTAAGCTGTTAATGGGCTGATTATTTGGATCAGGTGTGTTGGGAAAACACTAAGTGTGCAGAGCAGTACACCTCCATGAATCGTTTTATGAAGCACTGTGCTAGACGGTTCTTGCTTCCTATAAAATAGTCAGTGTGCTGTAGATGTTACTGTGGAGGTTCATAAATAATGCCCGATGTCTGAAAACAAGGTGCTGTGTTTGGCTAACGTTAGAGTAAATCATCACTGCTGGACACGACTTTCCCATATAACCAGCTGTCTGTGATTGTTTCATTAGTGGGATCAGTGTTCCCTCGTTACAGCAGCAAGTCTCTGATTGCTGTTCAGTGCTGAATTATTAAGACTTATGAATACATACATACATGTATATGCTTACAGAACATTAGTAACTTTATATTTCATAATTTTCATTGCATTTCATTCTACAGATATCGAGATGGCAAAAGAGGAGAAGCTC
The DNA here is from genome assembly GCA_034552555.1 of Semaprochilodus insignis. Taxonomy (NCBI): domain Eukaryota; kingdom Metazoa; phylum Chordata; class Actinopteri; order Characiformes; family Prochilodontidae; genus Semaprochilodus; species Semaprochilodus insignis. The sequence continues at coordinate 26,543,678 of CM067488.1, forward strand.
TACAACACCTTTCAGTCTTCTCCAGTACAGGATGTTGGAGAGTCGACCGGAGCTGAAGACCCTTCAGATGCTCTGCGTGCAACAGAGTCTTCAGAAGAAAACATCCCAGCAGGTGAGTAACCACAAAATTCTGCATCAGTCATTTTTAGTACTGATTAGTAATTTGGATCAGTGTTTCCAGCTCTAGTCCTGGAGCTCCTCTCCACTTTACAGTGTTCTCCGCTCTGTCATCCCCCATTCAGCTCAAGTAGGAGTGGGTAATAAACTACCAGTATAACTCAGGTGTGTTAGAGCAGGGAACCACGAGACCTCCAGAACAGGACTAGGGAAACACTAGTTTACAGGTTTAATTAAATGGAGATTTAAAACATAATCTAAAATACATCTTATTCTTTCTCTTCCTCTAATTTAAAGGTCCAAAACCCAAGAAGAAGAGCGAGTCCGTGCCTTCTTCAAACGAGCGTGGCAGAAAATTCATCTGACCTGCATCTGTGGCAGCCACGTCCAGATTCACCCCTCTTAATTTTCCCCAATCTAAGTTTGTTTTTTATTATTTTTATTTCTTATAGTCGGTATAGTGAGCTGAGCTCTATCTTTGGAGATGTTGAGCTCCTCCTATAACAGGAATTTAGCTTTTTTAAAATAAACTTTTAGAAAAAAAATATTGTTTACTGATTATTTTCCACAGTAGAATTCTGAAAATGATATCTTTTAACATAGTGGGAAACACCTAAACCTAAAACACCTAAAACACTGTAGCACATCATCTTAAACTCATCTTAAACTCAGCAAATAAGTAAATCATTTCAAATTTAAATGGCAAATTCAACTTTGCAGGTGTAATTTGACTGGTGTTCAGTAATTTCAGTAAGTTCATAGTAAGCAGTTAGATCTCATTGCTTTCAAGTAAATCTGTCCCAAAGTGTGAAAATCCGTGTGTAAAATTAAGAATTATCACCAAAACTTGTATTTTCTGCAGTTAATAAACTTTTTTGTGTTTTAAAGGTATATCTAACCTCTGATATGAATAGTTTTAGAAAGTGGCAAAACTACACAGTTTGTTGAAAGTGATGCTTTTCAGCATATTCAGAACCAAAACCGCTTAACCTTTTCAGACCCTTTCATTATGTTCCAGTGATGAACAACATATATGAATGCTTTTTTCTGTGTGTCATGCACTTGAAAACAAGACTCAGTTAAAAAAATTCAAATATAATATTTTTAAAGTCATTTTTTAAAATGTCCATTGCAGTGGACGGTTGGTCTTAATAGTTGTGAAGCAAGGCTACAAAATCTGAACTGGATTTTTTTGTTAATTTGTCTGTTTGTTTGTTTTTCCTTCTTGCAACATGAACCCGGACCGTAAACTCAAAGCTCTTTACGGATGTTTAACAACTAACTAAGGAGAAACACCTGTCACTAACTGATTATTAACGTGTGGTCATATTGGGGGGTAACTAAATTAACTAAATGTTACTTTTGTGAAGTGCATTTTGAACAGTAGTTCCAGTGCTTTGTTTATTTTATCCCTAACTGAATCATGTAACGGTACACTACTGCGGACTGCCAGGCCGTATCTCAGGGTCTTTGTCTATGGGCTGCTTTGAAACAGTTTTGTTGTGGAACGAAGCAGTTGTGGACCTTGCACTTGCCACAGTACACATAACGTGTTTCTTTATCAGGTTAGTATAAGGATCATATTCACAAAGTACTTCTCCATTTTCCTGCTCTGATCCTTCCACATCATGTACTATCTCAATAACAGCTTCTTGTGGTACCTCCTCACCCCTGACATCTCCTGGAATCAATAACAAAAAGTAGCTATGCATCTGTATATGTATATTTATGGATTTTTAAAGAACAAACTTTACAGTAATTAACTTTCACAATTTCACAGTCTGGCACTGTCTGCATCTTTATTCTCATCATCACTAGCCAAGCTTTTTGTCCTGAGATGTTTCCAATTTCAGTTAACTGAATCACTTCAAGTGCTGTGTACTCTGCAGAATAAGTATTTTTCATCTTACTATATACTCAGTTTAATGCATTATTTGTATGTATATGTGGCAAGTTAAAACAATGGGGCTAATTCTTTTGTGGTGCATGATATGAAGCTTGTAAATAGAATAATTCATTTTTGGTAAAAGCATCTAAAAAGGTCTGGGGTTATTTAAAGAATTTATGTTTAAAAACATAAGGGAACAAAGAAAGAAGACAAAGATGTCCAGTCCATGTTAAAAAAAAAATTAAAGCGTAAAACTTAGCTGTTCTCTGAAATAGGAAATCTACCAGTAGAACTGGTGATGGTGGTGATCCGTGATCTGTTGGCTATGCCTGAATCCAAACAGTAGGGGGCAAACACGGGCTGTTCCTCATTTACATTTACATTTAATGCTAACCATACACTAGGCGACTTTGAAAAGACTCTGAAAAGACGTTTAATAGACTAAAGTCTGACACCGTCTCACATCTAAAGACAAGTCACAGACTTTTAGTCACAGACTAGTCACAGGCTATGATTTTGCAAAGACTGGGAATCTTGCAGAGTCACTATTTACAAGACTGCATCTAGATTTGAGCTTATTTCCCATCATGTTCGCTGGTAGGCTAAATGTAAACACTGTAGCCCCGTTCGGCAGTGTTTTAGCTAGCTAGCTAGTTAGCTTTAGCATAGCATAACTACCCTTCGTTACAAGATAGGATAACGTGAAAATAGCTTTAAAACGTGCGTGATTTAGAATCGGACTGTTTACTGCGCATTTCTGCGCATTAATGAACTCTTGGATGTGTTTATGTTTGTGACGTCTCGGGCCCGTGACTCGGGCCCCTGACTCGGGCTCGCGTTAGCCCCGGGGATTTCGAGGGCTTCAGCAATTTCTGTCCACCTTTTTTCCTTTTCCACTCTGTCGTGGTATAAATGGGAAGATACGTCAAAGAGGCACTCCTGTTTACTCCACAGCTCCACCAGCTTCTACTCCTTTTGAACAGTCCAGGACAACCGTGGTTTTTGAGCCCTCACCGGACTCCCCTCCATGTCCAATCTCCGCCAGACATTCCTGTACTTGGCTCGCGGCTTCCCGTTTGGAGCTGCAAAGAGCTCTCCTATTGGTTGTCGACAATGTTCACGTGACTATGTGCGTGAGTCAAGACCTACGACTTACGATAATAT
>CM067488.1:26591622-26619347 GCA_034552555.1 Semaprochilodus insignis
CATGATGCAGACTGCTGCACAAGCAGAACCACTCAAACCTCTGTCTCATTCGCTGCTGCTGCTAGTTTAAAGAGACTAATTCACTCAGCAGTGCTGGACAAAGAACACAAATCATGTAGTTGAGTTAAAGTAGAGATCCCCAAGGTGAAATACTCCTGCAGTGTCAGTAGAAGTTCCTCCCTTTAGACCTCCACTTGAGTAAAAGTACTAAAGTATCTACTTTCAAATGTACTTAAGTATGGAGAGTAACAGGAGCATGATTTATTATGGCTCTGATGTCCTATTATCATTTCTGGAACAAGACTCTTAATCAGCTCGTTGTAGGTGAAGAGACTCTAGTGTCTCTCAGTCCACCAGTCTTTAATAGAAGGTCAGTAATTAGTCTGACACTGATGTCTATTCAAATGATCATAAGTACAGAATATTGAAGGAGAACAGTTTCCATTAGCTAGAACTATAAAAATAACTTTTTGCAAACATGCAAAGTTTCAAGATTTATTTGCAACTCAGTTAGAAGTTCAATAAAAACTTGCTTTAAACAGGTTCACAAATATATATATATATATATATATATATAGTTTAAAGTGACTCAGTGACATTGTCCATAGCAGTGATAATAAGTGTCATAGTGCAGTGGTATTAGTGAAAGGCTCACAGCTTGTTCAGTAACCTGATAGCCTGTGTGTAAATTGTTCATTAGCTGGACGCTTCTGGCCTGGATGCTGCGGTACCTCCTGCCTGATGGCAGTAAGCTGAACATGCCGTGTGCTTGGTGGCTACTGTCCAACCGGATCTTTTGGATTTTCCTCAGACAGCGGGACTCTTATATAACCTGTAAGTCTGGAAGTTTGTTGCCTATGATGGATTCTGCTGTCCTCACCACTCTCTTCAGGGCCTTGCGGTCGTAGGCAGTGCAGCTGCCTTACCAGACAGCGATTCAGGCCGTGAGGATGCTCTCAATTGGTGCATGTGTAGAAGCTAGTGAGGATGTCAGGAGGCAGACCAAACTTCCTGAGCCTTTGCAGGAAGAAGAGGTGCTGACGGGCAGATCTCACTACGTTGTTGGTGTGGAATGACCAGGTGAGGTCATCGGTGAGGTGTACACTGAGGAACCTAACACTGCTGATTCTCTCCACCTCAGCTCCATTGATGTACAGGGGAGAGTGACCACCCCACTGCAACTTCCTGTAGTCCACGATCATCTCCTTTGTTTTGCTGATTGTTGTCGTAGCACCACTCTGACAGGGCGCTGACCTCGTCTCTGTAGGCAGTCTCGTCTCCATCTGTGATGAGGCCTAGGATGGTGGTGTCATCAGCAAACTAGGTGATAATGTTGAATGTGTGTCTGGCTACACATTGTAAACAGGAAATACAAGGAATCCTACTCTCACCACCTGGGGTCTGCCTGTCAGGAAGTCCAGAATCCAGTTGCACAGATGAGAGTTCAAACCCAAGTCTGTGAGCTTGGGGATGAGTTTAGCAGGGACGATTGTGACGATAATGGCAGAATACAAAAAACTGTAAGATTACCCGGAGCTCTTACCAATGCAGCCATTCTACGGTGCACCACAACCGGAAGAAGAAGAAGAAGAAAGAGGAGAAGAAGAAGAAGGAGAAGAAGAAAGAGGAGAAGAAAACAAAGAAGAAGGAGGAGAAGAAGAAGAAGAGGAGGAGGAGGAGAAGAACGACAGTATAGAGTTGGATCATTATTTTCTCCCATACAGTTCCATTCAACCCTACTGTTTGCTTTAACCTACAGCCACCGCACTGCAACACTTCAGACCACGAGTGGGGTGATAGAAGGCTGGGCAGTGTGAGGTTGAGGGGTTAGTGCTTCCATGTTCTCTTTTTGGACAATAAAAACAGAAAGCAAAGATTAATGAGTAAACCTTTCAGACTGTTTTGTGGAAATAATGGTGGAACTGCTGGTGGGCTGGAGTCAACAACTCGATCCTGAACATAGATAAAACAAAAGAGATCATCATTGACTTCAGGAAGAACCAGCCCAGCCACGCTCCACTCCTACATTTACATTTATGGCATTTAGGAGACGCTCTTATCCAAAGTGACTTACAACCATGCTAGTGTTCTGGCAAGTACAAGAAGGTTAGGGTCTAAAACTTACCTTGAGCTCAGATGCTGCCCGAACAAGGGCCAGTGCTGATACCTAGAAAGAAGAAAACAGAGTTTAATACAGCAGAAGTGCACTACCTAGCAATCCCAAGCCGGCGCTCATACCTAGAGATAGAGAAGAAAAACGTCATACAATGGACATATCTCATGTAGCCTTAATAATGTAAGCAGTTACACATTAGCTAACTCCTCTAAGAACATTTAACATAGAGCAGCAAGTTAGTCAGAAATCAAGATGGATACAGTGACCCAGAAAGTCAGTCAATGTATTTTCAATTATTTATATAGTTATTTATTTAATTATTTATTATATACAGTATTTTGTAATAATTCTGTAGTCTACTAAGATGTGCTGTCCAAAACGGAGAACCTGGGAACTCATTTAATTATGTGCATGTGTTACATTCAGCACATTAATAGTAATTGCCAAACAAAAATTGTGTGATACTGAAGTCCATGTTCAAAGTCGATGTGGTGTTTACTTGTGTCATGATAAAACCAACATATTGAGTAATTAGATTAAATATTGTTGCTTTCTACTTTTTCTGCATAATTCTGAAAATAGGAGTTTCCCTTTGCATTGTGTTAAACATGCATGACGAATAGATCAACAGACTCTAAACTAATCATACTGATCAGCCAAACCTTGCAGCAAATCTACACAATACACTGGCTAACCTTATATTAGCTATCTAAGGCAAGGCCATCAGCTTTTATTTTTCCCTTCAGCTCCACTCCTGCTATCCATTTTGTTAAGATGTAGGCTAGTTGGCTAACTGAGCTAGCTAAATCTCCAGCTAGATACCCTTTATTATATGCATGCTTTGAAAAGTTATCCAGACCAGGTGCTTGGTAGTTTATGGGGCAGACAGGCAGTCAGTTGGGATGGTTATTTCTGAATGAAGGTGGCTGTGCTCTAATTCAGATCGCTGTTGGATTTAACTCGAATGTCTAGGTCAACTGAAAGCCCAGGCAACAGAGAACCTCCTGGTCCTCCTGATGGGCAGTCGGGCAAACTATTTTACAGAAAAAGTAAATATGGTCATACACGATACCAGATATTATCTCAGTTGATGGCCATGAGACTAGATCTAATCTCATGGGCTCACATTACACTTCTATCTGGTTCCCTGTAGCACAGCAGTGTGGGTATGACTAAATGTATGTTTCTGTAATATAGTTTGCTTCTTTTTTTGCTGTCCAGGGTGCATTCAAAACTCTTCACCAACACCAAAGTTGCTGTCTCACTATTTTATTGGCCATCTTTTGTGTCCATAAAGAACCACAGAGAAGAACACAGCCTGGACAGTTCTGATCTTTGTAGAGACAAACTGTTGCATTTGAAGAAGCTCCTTCATCCTTGTTCTGCCAAGTACCAATTTGTGTCATATTTCCACCCTTTCCCCAACTTCCCAATCAATGGGAAAGTTGGCACTCTTTCCTTAGACTTCTTCATATTGAGCTGAAGTCCCACATTTTCACTCTGTTTCTTTATCTTCTTCATACTGGTCTTCAGGTCTTCCAGATTATATGTAAGCCGCAAAACAAGATTGCTGCAAAGACTATTGATTGTTTCTTCCATCACGTAGAACCAGTCGGTTTGTCCATTGTCCTGACTGTGACTTCTTGATCAGTATAGAGATTTTCCTGAGCTCATCTTACGTGGTCCACACAGTCCAAGGCTTTGCTGTAGTCAATGAAACACATGATTTCTTTCTCCTATATTATATTATATTATATTATATTATATTATATTATATTATATGAAGGGAGTGGTTATTCATATTTACAAGAATCCAAAATGGGGTAAAAATGTTAGGTAAAATGCTGTAGCACTGTATCTTTGCATTCAGTGCAAAAATGGGACTACAAGTATTTATTTAGTAAGTATATGTGATACAATGATATATTTAAACTTTTCAGTGCTTCAGTTTTCTACATAAATTAGTTCATTATGCATCAAGTAGCCTTAGGTAGCCTGGATTTCTGCCGTTTTTCTTTACCTGCCATTAAGCCACATCCAAAGTAATTCCAAAGAATTTGGCCAGATAGATAGTTTGCATAGTTTGCACAGCAACATGATATTGCAGTAGCTTTGCATACAAGAGACCTATTTCACCTAATTGATGTAGCCTAAAGTATGTAACTAGTTACACATTAGCCAACTCCTCTAAGAACATTCAACACAGACTAGTAAGTCAGTCAGGAATCTGGATGGATATAGTAGCCCAGAAAGCCAGTAAATGTATTTTAATATATTTTCCTTTTTAACAGTGTTTTGTAGTAATACTGTAGCGCTACTAAGAAATACTGTCCAAAATGAGAACATGGAAACCCATTTAACCCCCTCAACCCCGCATCATCCACCCTCCTAACACCCCACGGATATCTCACTCTAGCAAAAACTGGCAACCCTGGTTTAATGAAGAAGTGTCTGATTTTATAAAGGTGTTTCCCCACTTCACATCCAAAACCAAACAGAACAGACGGAACCTATGGTTCTAATACTAGTTTGATGCAAAATAATAAACACCTGTAGCAAAAAGAATGGGGCTCACTAAACTGGTTCCTTGGAGCTTGAACACTGTTGTCTTAATCCGGGTCAGGTGAAGACAATTCAAGACAAATGATGTGATCCTTTAAACCTCTCTTATAAAGAAAGAGAAGACTATAAATAATACCTAAAGGTAGATACATAATAAACTAGTTTATGTTGCAGTCTTCCTGTTATGAAATGGAAGTGAAGGACTTTGGAGATCACAATTTGAAGACTAATGTGTCCAATGTCTAGCTGTCTCTTCAGCTGTAAAGTGCACTTAACTGTTTATTTCAGTGACCAAAAGTAGTTTAATGTAGTTTACATGATATTTAGAACATTTTAACCTCTTATTAATATCCACAAAGTGTACAAATGAAGGATGAACTGACTGAGAAACTGTTTTGTGGAAGATAATAATTTAGTTATAGACATCTAGCTGTGTTTTTATGTAAATCAGCTCCCAAACCGTGATGCGTAGAACTAGACTTGAAGGAGTGTTTACTGACAAAGTAAGGGAGGGAAGGATGGAACGACCTTCAACAGCCCAAAAATCCTGTAGGATGAGACGAGACAGCCATTAGCCAACAAAAGCTCACACTGCTTGCTGATTTGTCACCATCATAGCCACAGTATGTTACTATATGTCAGTAAATGCTAATGGTGTTAGGATGACTGGCCAAACTTCTTGCGTTAGCCGCTAACACTCTTCATCACAGGTAGTTTACTCCTGGGTGAAGGTAACTTTACTTTCCTAATTCAGTATGTCTCACAGATTCAAACTGTGCTGATTCAGAAAAAAGGGTGGAGGAACGGGTGTCTGCTGGTTGAAGTACCGTAGATAAATGTGCACTTTTCCACCCTATTCATTCTTAATGGGAAAAAATATCAGAATTTAATGAAGTTTGTCTGAAAACTGTACGGCGGTTCAAAAAGCTGTATATAAGCACATCATTCCCGATCGGACAAAACATTCCTGAGCTGGAGTAGTGTTGATAGCTCAATATAAAAAAAAAAAAAACAAGAAGAAGAAGAAGAAGAAGGAAGAGAAGAAGAAGAAGAAGAAAAAGAAGAAGAAGAAGAAGAAGGAGGAGGAGAAGGAGAAAAAGGAGGAGGAGAAGGAGGAGAAGAAGGAGGAGAAGGAGAAAAAGGAGAAGAAGAAGAAGAAGGAGGAGAAGGAGAAAGATGAGGAGGAGAAGAAAAAGGATGAAGGAGAAAAAGGAGGAGGAGAAGAAGGAGGAGCAGCAGTTCATGAACAGCGGTTATTAGTACTGATTGTTCAATGCACAACACTACTGTTAACTGATTAATATTCTTCTTCTTTTTCTTGTTCTTCTCTGCACTCGTCTCTTTGTCTTTTTCCATCCCTTGTTCCACCCCTAGAGCTCCATCTGTCATGTTATGGCATTAGTGACCAACTTGCACGTCTGTGAAAGCTTCATTAAAGCTGTAAAGTCTATATACACATGTTGGAGCAGCATGTGCTGCCTTTTAAAAGCCAGGGATGTCCATACCTGTTTTAACATGACAGCACGAAGAAACATTTAGGTTTATCCGGTGCGCTTTGAGTAGAGACATAAAAATCTGTGACAGTAAGTCTCATTAGACCATTAGCTAAGAATAATAATAGACCATAAAAACTGCCTGCATACAGGCAGGCCCCAACTGCCCATCAGGAGGACCAAGAGATGTCTCGGTTGCCTGAGCTTTCAGTTGGCCTAGACATTCAAGCTAGATGCGAAAACTACCTAAATTAGAGCACAGCCACGTCCCTTCAAAAGCTGACATACCCAATGGACAGATGGATAACAGGAGTGGAGCTAAATGGAGAATGAAACGTGATGGTCTTGCCTTAGATTGCTAATATAAGGCTAGTCAGTAAATTGTGTGGATTTGCTGCAAGGTTTGGCTGTTCAGTATGATTAGTTTAGAGTCCGTTGATCTATTCATCATGCATGTTTAACACAATGCAATGGTACACTCCAGTTTTCAAATTCGGCAGAAAAAATAGAAAGCAAAGCAAAAGCAATAATATATATGCAAATTACAGAATTTGTTGATTTTTGTATCAAATGTCCATAGTGCGCCCCAGCAAGGAATGCCTTTCCACATGGCTTGAGTCTAATAGGAAATGCAGAGGATCCATGTACCAGGACCACAGATGGCATAGTCTTGCCTTGAATGTCAAATTCAGACACACCTTGTAAGAGAAATTCCAGGTCATTTTTGAAATTCAAGGGTTTCCTGTCTGTCTTAGAGCTGTAGCAGATGCAGAGAAGGCGGTTGCTGACCCAAGGGACGTTGCAGGGTATTGACCACACTGTTAGTTCGTCATGTAGTTTCACTACTCCTTTTAGAAAGGAAAACATCACACGTCTACTCAGCGCTGGTTAAGATACAACTGTTAAACGCTGCATGTTTTAAATCCTGCAACACTTTTCACCATTAAGGGGGGGCGATGAACCACATGACTGCATTGCCCTAACTAATGAACTAGGTTGCTCTCTAAATCCATATCGGTCTAAATGTATCATCATTTATTGTTCCTGGTAACCTTTATCTTCCCTCCCAATAGCATTGCAATCCTTCTAGGTGCAACTATTCATTTGACAATGAGTGTGATCTTTCCACCTCTGTACTTCACTGTGGGTATGGTGTACCTGGGATAATACGTGCAACCTTTCTTTCCAAACATGACAAGCTGAGTTGGTGCCAGACTGTTCTATATTAGTTTTATCTGATCAGCGTACCGATCCGAAACAGTATCTGTATGGCTGTTGTTCTTCTGTTTTCAGTGTCCTGTAACTCATTAGTAAAACATCATCAGTCTAAAAAAAAATTTGAAAGGCGTCTCTCTAGGGATGATTAGTTTTTGGGTTTATGACATTTCTACCTGTATATAATTGAGCCAATTGCACTTACAGGGATATTATAGGTCTTTGCTATGGCCCTGTAGCATTTTTTCCCCCATTCGAATGCTAAGAATTTTAAGAAGCTTCTTCATCATGATGAAATGTCTATATAATGATATCAGGTGGACTTTTATTTATATTTTTACAACATCAATATGTAGAGATTTATATTTAAGTTTTTCTCCATCGATTTTGTTCGTGAAACACATTGTCGCTGTCCAGTGAAAAACCATTCATGTGTCTCCGTTTTTGTTGATTTTTACTTTTATGCATTATTTAAACTCAGCAGCTGCTGTTCACACTGTGTGAAAGTTTCATGTTGACTGGACAAACAGAAATGGCCCAAAACTGCTTGGAAAGAAGTCTGGTTCCATCGACAAGCATTGGAATTAAATGAGGTTTTTGGCCTCTCCTGTAAAGTTACCAATTTATAGTGTACAGTGCAAAGACTGTAGACAAACAATATGTGCATAAACAGTAACAGTAGGACATGTGCATACCCAGATAGCAAAATAGCTCTGGCCCGAATCTGGCCCACATTCCCTATTTTCATCTGGCCCACTTGTCTCATGGATTGACGGTACTTGTCAAACCACTCCTGGTTGCAAGATGTGAGCCACAGACACACCAGATTAGGGCCACTGCCAAACAGGAGGGAACTCTGCTGTATCTGTGCCAGACGTGGACCAGATCTGTTTTGTAAAATGTGGGCCACATGAGTTTTTATGTATGGGGGCCACTTTTGGCTCACAGGCAGATTGCCAATAGTCAGCACTGCTTTATCTGGGCCAGTAGTGGACTAGATCTCTTTTGGCACACGTGGGCCAAATGTGTGTTTTAAATATGTGGGCTACCTTAGGATCACCGGCAGATTGGCAGTAGTCAGCACTGGCGTATCTGTGCCAAAAGTGGGCTAAACCTGTTTTGGGACAGGTGGGCCAAATGCGTGTTTTAAATATGTGGGCCACCTCTGGCTCACAGGCAGATTGCCAGTGCCGACAGTGGGCCAGCAGTGCCATATCTTTATACCAGATGTGGCCCACATCCGCATGCAATCTATGTAATAACTCTTTTGCATGTACATTGTAGTAAGAATTCTGAATATATGAATATACAATATGAAAGCAGCTAAGGATGGTGCCACTGGGCCAGTGCTGATACCTAGAAAGAAGAATACAGAGTTATATAAAAAGCATAAGTGCACTACCTAGCAATCCCAAGCCAGCGCTCATACCTAGAGAGAATATACGTTAAGCTCAGTATAAGTGCATAAGCATTTTAGTATATACATCTATTAGTATTTACTCACTTAAGTGCGTTATAAAGAGATGTTTGTGTACTCTGTGTTTGAAGAAGTTCTTTCCACCATCTGGGCGACATGACAGAGAAGAGTCTGCACGCTTGTCTTCCATGCATTTTGAGTTATGGCAGGGCAAGCTGAGCTGTACTTGAAGCTCGAAGGGCTCGAGGTACAGATCGACTCTTGATCATTTCCAAAAGGTAGGGAGGTGCTGGTCCATTCCAACCAAAATGTTTAAAAACAGCATTAATTGTTTGCAAATGACGTCCCATCACAGTGTTGCTGCGGCGCAAACTGCAGATGGAGGACAGAAAGTGATTTTCCACACAGGATCCCTTCAAAATGTCTATGGTTTTCGTCATTTACAGTTGCTCAAACCTGATCTAACAAGAAACCATGAAACGTTTTTATGGAGTACCAAAAGTTGTTGTTCATTAACAGGACCAATGCAAGAAACAAAAAAGAGTAAATGCTACACCTTACAGGGGATATCAAATGAAACGCATTTCTAGTTACAGCTGCAATATATATAATTCCACACCTGGGGCGATTATGCATATGTTCTGGGACTGTTCTAAAGTAGCAGACATATGAATCTCCACAGTAAACATATCATATCCAAATGACTTGATGTCAGTATTTCATTGTTGCCTCATTTATGTCTATTAAATGATGATTCCACTCTTCAGCTTTCCATGATTCGGAAGGCGGAAGATTTCAATGACAGGTTTTACAGCTACTGAAAACAGTTTTACAGTTTTGGATCGCCCCACAGCTTTCAGCTATGAAGTTCTGGGTATCTAGCTTTCAGAATATAGTTCTAATGGAATAGCTTACAGTGAAAGTTAATAAAGCCACTCAAATGACCAAAGGAATTGGGAGAAAATACATGAAATTACATGAAAAGTATTTGGGAGAATGTATATGACTCCATTCAGAATGTTAGTTTTTACTTGAACTATGCAATGTCTACTGTCTATCTGTCTGTTTATTCTGTACCGTTATTCTTTTATTCTTGACCTGAAAGTATTCTGATCAGTATATGCTACCATCTTGCCTTACCTTGTTTTCCCCTGTTGTGAAAAGTAATAAAAAGTTGATAAAAAAAGGAAGAACAAAATATTGTATCTATTATTGTAGCAATAGCTACAAGCAACACCACTAACATTTAAATCAGGGTTATCACTTATGCAAAAGACAGGTGAATGTAAACAACCTGCCCTGCAATTGCAACTGCAAGGACGTCTCCGTTCTGTTTTGCTTTGATCTGCATCTTTAGTGGTGGTTCACTTTGGGGACCATTGAGAGCAGTTCACTTTGACTGAGCAAACAGCCATAAAGTTGAGAGGTGCTAACCAAACCGCAGTAATTGTGGAGCAACTTGGTCCCGCTGTTGACCCAGCTGCTAATAAAAGCGTTTTATGCCTTAATACCTTTGTATGCTTTCATTTGTTTACTTGAGTAGCATGGAGGACAATGTGGTTGCTTATATCTACTGCCTCAATAGCAGGCAAATCTTTTAGTTAAGCTGAAGAATCACTAAATAAACTACCGCTTGCTGCCCTTTTATGGGTCGTCGGAACCACATGATCATAGACAACCTGGCCATCTGCACAGAACTAGCCCACAAGTCTGGATTTATGGACAGCTAAATCTAACCTACGCTTGCATTTAAGCAACATGCCCACAGTGTCCAACAAAGTTAGGCAGTGGTTTGAATGGTAGTGACATTGGAGTATGGAGTCAAAAAAAGTGATAAACTAAAAGGATGCCAAAATCTCTCACATTACTTAGTTTTATATGTATATACTGACAATAAAGTTGAATTGAACTGAACTGAATAATACCAGGCATAACCTAAAGTATTTATAATTAAATGCACAGAAGTGCATAATCATTCTCTTTCTACAGTTGAGCATTGAGCAGGGTGGTGCACGCTGTATCTTCTCCACTGTGAAGTGGTAAACTCCTTTTTTGGTTCCTAGACATTTGTTGCTATTAGAGATGGAGGAACGGCGGTGGTGTTTTAGCTACAAACAGACAGCGATTGGAAAGACTGATAGTGATGCACTACACAAGGATTCAACTTTGCTGCCAGTGTTGGGGTACTTTATTAAAGAGCATGAAAGGAAGACATTGTGTATGATTTCCTGTTTAGGATGGGGATATGTGGGCCTATGTAAGATGTAAAGTTATAGGCTATTGTTAACAGCCAATTATGCAACAATGCATCTCAGGCGATGTTCCAGAGTACCATAAAAGTAATGTAATGCATAGTATAATTAATTACTTTCCACAGAGAGTAGATTAATAAAATAAAGCGTAACTTTTTAATAACTAATGAGTAATGTAGAATATATTATTTATGTAAAATGATATATGTATTACATCTTGAAACATGTACAGCGATCTGTCAATGGAATAAAATACTTTCCCTACATAAAATAACTCAAAACAAGTACAAATATGTTAAACAATCTTATAATATCTTATAATCTTAAAATATAATAGCTCAACTAGCTCATAATGAAAAATAATGGATGTATTGACTACATTTAAGATGTTTTCACTTGTTAAGATACATTCATGTTACAATTTACACATTGCATAAAATAGTATCCTGGCAAGTGAAATTATCTTAGACCTAGTCAATACAGCTAACATTTCTTGAGATTATTGTAACCTTCCTGTAAGATTATTATTATTATTATTATTATTATTATTAAACTTATTAGACATTTTTACTTGATTTTAGTGTATCAAATTAACATCAGATCAATAAAATCACCTGAAACAAGTAGGAAAGGTCTAGAAAAGTCTAGAAAAATTAGATTTAGTCACTAGATTTAATTTAATTTCTCTTGCCAATATATACCATTTTTGCTGTGTAGAAGAAAATCTGCCAAATGAACAAATTAATGTTGACTACAATGGTGTCTGGTTACAAGGACTGTAGGATTAGGCCTGTATAAACAACTTCTCTGTCCTTTCCTCCATCTTCCATCCATTTCTGGATGAACACAACAATCAAATACAAATAAGCGTTTTTAATCCTGGCATCAGTGACAGTCCTCTAATTCATAATATCCTGAACATTTTGAGTTTATTTTAAAGTCTGTCTTTTACAAAATTGCTAATTGCCTTCTTAGCAAGCCTCACCCAAGGTTAGTTAACATGTTGCTAGTTTGCAACACTATGATATATGGGGCTGTTATTTAAAAGTATCAGCATTCAGTTTTGACAGAGTGTGACAAGATGTCTACTCATCATCTTGCAGAGATGTCTACTGAAGTTAGCATGCTAACCAGCTAGCCCCGGCCTGGTCTGTCTCGTAATCCCACTTTATAGTAAATACTGTAGTGTTGAGTCGAATCAGTCCAACATGAGAGGATAAAGAAGTAGCGCTGCTGCCCCAACGGCATACTGTAACCTCTTATCAATCCTGTTGAAGATGCTTCTCACAGTTACATCACTGAAGGACATGTAGCCAATGAAAGCAAGAGTAAATGCAACAATGGCTGAAGCTCATGGCAAGCGACCATCGCCGCCTGCTCCTTGCAAGAAACCATGTTCAGCAGCAGACAAAAGAAGTGATATAAAGCAGAACAAGAGTTAACACTGGCGCTGCTTTCCACCCCTGGAGATGCTCTTTGCGGGTGAAGGGATGAAGTTCGATTCTGCACTTGTAACGTTTGAGTGATGAGGGAGGAGGTAGTGATGGGGAGTTGATTCCAAAAGAGCTGATTCTTCAGCTCCAGCACATCAGGAAGACCAGGTCGACTCCTGGCCAGTGACTCCTGGAGTCCAAGTCTTTGGAGTTGACACCATGTATTTTCACAGTAACACCTAAAAACAATGTTTTAATAGAGCGTTGAGGAAAAGAGGACATAGCTGACATTTGCTCCTTTTTTTCCAGTTCTACTTTAAATAGTGATGCAGTTTCATTCTGGGGTACCCTAACTAATGCATCACTAGAGAAGTCAAAAAAGAAGCTGCAGTAACTTCCACCTTTTAAAAAGAGCAACAATATGACAGATTTCAAAAGATTTTTTTTCTCTGCTGTGCACTGGCTCTGCCACTGTCTTGGTTGAAATTAAAGAGGTTTGAGGAATTAATTCCATCTATTCCAGGGGGAGGAGTCGAGAGTCAGAGGCGATTCAAGAAAATATAGAGTCATACATCGCTAGGAGGAGGAGGAGGGACTGTGCCATTTTCGAGTGATATGTTACTCCATTTGTTTGGAGTATGAAGTCAATGGGTTGTGAAATTTTACTATGGCTCCTTGAAATGATAAAGGCACTTTGTTAAAACGGACAAAAGCATGATGTAAACAACAAAATGCAAACAAAACAGATAGCAGTGGTTTACAATTCTAAATCTTGATGAAACTGTACAAAGACAACATATTTAATGTTTAATCTTATTAACATTCTCATTCTGAAATTGATTTTTCAAAGGAAGAGGCGATTGAAGACTATGAAGGTTGTGAAATGATTCAAAAACATGTAGTATGATGTATTCATACCTGGATATAAAATGAACATCTTGGACAAGCCTGGTTCTTTATAAGCAATGATGAGCTGAGACTCATCATTTGCCCCCAAAATGCATCAGAAAAACTCAATTAAACTCAACTAAACTCGACTCGACTTCTTGCTTCTCTTCTGATACGGAAATATTTGTCAGCAACACCAGTCACCCAGCCCGTTGTGCGCCCTTAGGTATTGTTAATTCTTCCTCTGCGACACCTGCTGCTGAAGTACCTAGGGGAAGTGAGTCGGGGCCGAATTGCGACCGAGGGAACGTGTCATCGGAACGTCCAGTTGTAAAGGTTTCATGTAGGGCATGTGTATTAGCATGTGCATGCGACGGTCGTTTTTGAAATATTTAAAGAATTGCGAAATCATATTTTAGTTGTAGCGTAAAACACACTCACTAAGTTCGAATAAATTCAGCAAAGGCGGAACCAAACCATTCAGCATTTGTGTTCGCTACTGACACGGAAATATTTACCAGCAACACCATCCATCCCTTATCCCCCTTTATGACTTCCACTGGGCTAAGTCTACTTCGTGGAGGTTACTCGGTCATGAACAGTGGTCTTCTAGGGTCGTACAATACATTTTAGTAGAGGGACTTAAACGTTCACATTGAATATAAGCTTATATGGGATGTTTTCAGTGCTGATATGTGCGGTACTTGAGGTTCTACGTCTCGTTGTTGCTTCTTTGAGTTGAAGTACCTAGGGGAAGGGAGTGAGGACTGAATTGCGACCGCCTGAATGTGACGCTCGGTTGTTAAGAGTTCAGACGCTACATTTGTGTTTGGAATTGTTTTTGGAATCTTCCAAGCACTGGGGATCATATTGTAGTGTCCGTGGTGTAATAGTCTAGTACGTTAGCCAAACGTGATAGCATAGCATATTAGCTGGCGACTTTTGGGGTAACTAGCTAGCTAAGAGTTGGCTAGCTGTAGCCGCCGCCGTTGAAGTTTTGAAATTGACCATAAACAATGCTTACTGGCTAGACTAATGCAGAATACGCGGTAGGTTAGACTCCGTAAATAAACTGAAACGTTTTAATCAAGGCTGGTAAGCGCCGATCATACAGTTGGACCATTTATTTACAGCTCTACTAGCTACATCTGCTTATAACAGCATGCAGTGTGCGCTTGTAAGCCCGTCAGGAAGCCGTGTGGAGCTGTCCGATGGGCGAGCCCTGATTTTCGGTCGCGGTCCGGAATCCGGAGTTAAAGATAGGAAATGTTCGAGAGATCAAGGTAAATGATGAGAACACAGTGACATGTATTAAATGCGTCAGCTGTCATATGGACTCATTCAGGTTTCTGTTCTTTCCTTAGTCAAGCTTGTGGCTGACTACGCCAACCAGGTGGTACTTGTGACACAGGTAAGCTGCGGGTTATGGCATGACTATGGCGAAAGCCTTGTTGGGTAGGCAGTTAAAGTGTGTAAGCTCTATGTAGTAGAAATTGAGTGTAGTATACAAAACTATGACTACTTTCACTTTGCAAGTGACTCGGATCTGAATTTTTGCCTTAATGTGACACAGATCCGATTTTTTTTTCAGGGCTGTGTGGACACGTGAAATCCGTTTTTTTCCCAACTCAGATTTGAATCACTTTGGCTTACAAGCCTTATTGATCAGTTTAGATTTTTTTTGGCCAGATCGAATTTGGCTATCTGTCCCTGAAACCACACACGTCTGCACATTGACACGATTAGGCATGTCGCCTCAATCACCAACAATATATACATCTCTCCTCCATTGTTGGTTTGCCATGCTGCCAGTGCTGGCTGATGACAACAGCATTAAGCACACGAATACAGGCGAAAACACATAAAATCCGATCTGTACTTTCACATGTCGAATCGGACCCGTGTCCAGTCTAGGACCACATTTGAAAGTGACTCAAATCTGATTTGAAAATTGGACAAAATTTGAGATTGGATATCTACCTGATTCGTGGGCATGCGACCTGAAGGTGAACACTCAGATCGGATTTCATACGTCATTTTGAGTGCTGCCAGTGCTGCAGTGCCAGCTATAGCAGCAATAGCATGCTGGCTGGCTGGCTTTTTGTGTGTTCTCGACCTGTGCATGTACAGTCAACGAGCTGTTTGCTGTCCTCCTGGATAAAATGCGGCGCACATGTGAGCTGCTAGCATGTCCACTTCGCCTTCTTTAATACAGTGAGTCCTGTCACATATATCGTGTCAAGGTTGTTGGTGATTGAGGTGACATACATAAACACATCAATGTGCACATGTGTACCATTTCAGGGACCGATTTGTTCACATTTCAGACAGATACAGGTCACTTGCGTTAATGCACATGAATCGTCCATATAACCAAATTCGATCTGCCCGAAAAATCGAAATTGATTAATAAGCCTTGTAATATGAACGCAGTCAAAAGTGACTCAAATCTGATCAGAGCAAAAAAATTAGTTTCATTAGTGTATAGTTACCTCTAATTACAAATTGTTGTTTGCATTAGCTTAAAGTTAAGTTTGAGAACTCAAATTTTGAGATTCATGTTTATTATTTAGCATAAAAGGCACAAGGAAAAACATGAAGGAGGGTGAATTTTTGCAGTATGCAGTAGGTTGCAATATACAAGCTTACAGCTAGAGTTGAATACTGCTCCTTTAAAAAAGTGTGACACATTTTTATATGCAGTCTTGACTTTCTACAGCTCGGCCCAAACCCCTCCTCCATAAATGGCCAGGCGCTGGTCCGTGGTCAGTCTGAAAGTCTGACTGTAAATGGCACCCTTCACCTGGTCAACCAGAGTTACCCGTTTACGGTGCAGTTTTCTGGCACAGCAAAAGGAGCCTCTTCAGATTCTCCCCATCAAGGGAAGGAGAAAGGAGGAAGGGACGAAGGGGAACAAAAACGGGAAGCGTCAAATAGAACGTCTGAGAGAGCAGCGGTCAAAAGGAGCATCCAGGATTTCTTTGCTTCCTCACCTAAAAAGGTATTTATGCCCAGGCTCTAGATGGGTTGTCATACTGTTTGGGGTGTTTATTTAAAATGATTAATGTTTTTTTTATGGATTTAAACCAGCACTTTGACTGCTACCACTGTTTCTGTTAAGTCGACAAAAAGGCCACTTCGTTCCGAAGACAACGTGTCCAACAGTAAACGAGGACGCACTGAGAAATCTGATGAGGAGGAAGAGGATGACCTGGCAGAAGAGAAGCTCAAGCAACTGCAGGAACTCGCAGAGAAAGAGACCACTCGGCCCTCCCCATCGAAACCAGCAACTACTGCGTCCGCCGCCTGCACTAAAAGTCACTGGCAGCAAGTAGGCAACCTCTTGCTCTACACCGCTGCAGGAGTCACTGGGAGCTCCAAGGTGAGAAAGAATGAAGCAGGTTTGGGAGGGCCTGAGTTGCAGTAGTGTTGATACTGTGGTGCCTCACTCGTCTCAGTTCATAGTTTATCTGACTCTTTACGACAGATTCACTCCCATTTCAAGTTCAACAGAAACGCCATTTAAGAGCTTTTTTTTTACAGCACTGTTTATCTTTGCTGAGCTCTAAGCTCAGCTGAGTCAGCAAAGTTGGCTACTTCATTATGTGCGTTGTTCTGTTCAAGGGGATCATAATAACAATTAATACATTGAAAATTTCCCTAAGGTGTGGTGCATTGACATGACACATAAGATGTGGAAGAGTTTGTAATATTTTTGTGTGCCAGAGGTTGTAATATTTTTATATATATATATTTTTGGTTCTTAATTCATACTATGGTAAACTTCTTCCTGACTTTTGTTTTGATTTCAGATAGCAGGGTTTGACATTGATGGCTGCATTATCACTACAAAGTCAGGGAAAGTGTTTCCAACAGGTCCAGACGACTGGAAGTAAGTGTGGTATATTTGGGGGGGTGCATTAGATTTAGTGGTGAACCAATATGGATTTTTTATTTACACCAGTGACGGGGGGTAAAAATTCTAGTAAAATTGCTAGAATGATGTGAAATCTGAACATTTAAAAATCATTTTAAAAATCAGTTATCTATTGATACCAATACACGCCCTAATTAGAGCATCATTCCTCGTAGTCCTTTCTTTTTTGTCTTTGGTCTTGAATTTCCGATCTGATCTTTGGTCTTCTATAGGATACTCTTCCCTGAGATACAGCGCAAACTGGCCAATCTGTTGAAGGAAGGATTCAAGGTGTGTGTGTGTGTGGGGGTGGGATTTAAGATATTAGTTGGTTTCAGTTTGTTGGATCTTTATGGCAAAACATTATTTTGTTAATTAGCCTGATCATCTACTGATGAGTCTGATCATTTCCGCTCTGTCCTCTGATTGGATTGTAGGTGGTGTTTTTTACCAATCAGATGGGGATTGCTCGAGGCAAGCTTAGGCCCGAGGTGTTCAAGTCAAAAGTCGAGGATATTCTACAGACTCTAAAACTGCCTGTGCAGGTCTGTTGGTAACATAGTTATTGTGTCAGAGAGTCGTAATGAAGCAGTGTAATTTATGGAGCCCGTCACTTTAATCTGTAATACATTCATGATAATACTTTCCTGGTTATGTATATGTGTACATATATGAGGAGAATGAACAAGTTTCACTGTGTTATGTCTCCTGTGTACTGTAGGTATTTGTTGCAACAGGCCCAGGTATTTACAGAAAACCTGTAACTGGAATGTGGGAACACCTATGTACGAAGGTGAGGCACTGTTTGTCCATCCCAAGGAAACAATGTAAAGGATGGTTGCACAACTTACAGTTAGTATAGACGTTGGGGGACAAGAATTCATATTGGTGGTGTTCTGTTTACTCGTATTTATGAATCAGCTGTAGAAAAGAGTTGCTATAGACCAAATTCCACAATTTACAATTGTTTTCCAGGAAAACGGTGGCGTGACTGTAGACACATCTCAGAGTTTATATGTTGGAGGTGAGTGTTGGAAAGTTTAGACAGTCTCTTAGAGACCACTTGGAACATATTGTACAGTGCGTGTGTTTGTGTGTGTATATATATATATATATATATGTGTGTGTGTGTGTGTGTGTGTGTGTGTGTACACAGGGTTATATTCTGTACACAAATATCATAGATTAGTAAATAGTTATTAACAGTACAAAAAAGAATTTTATCTCATGAACACATAGTATACCCTTTCAGATCTATACTTCCAAATTTCCAAAGTTCCAAATTTAATCCGTGCAACGCATTTCAACAAAGTTTGGACAGGAGCATGTTAACTGCTGTGATGCATCACCTTTCCTTTTATTAGCCCTTAATAACTCATAGGGGACTGAAGGCACCAACTGATCTGGCATGAAGGTGAAATTTTTCACCTTTCTTTAGTCATACAAGTCTTTAGCTGTGCAATGGGCCCTTTTTTGGCCCTCTTTTTTTATTTCCTTTGGCCAACACCATGTCCGTTTCTCCTCACGCAGTCTGAAAGACGGACTCGTCAGACAACAATACGTTTCCATTTTGCATCAGTCCATTTCAGATAAGCTTGAGCCCAGAGTATTCGGCAGTGTGTCTAGACGTCGTTCCGCTGAATCTTTTGATGATGTAACACGCAGTGGAGGTTGAAATACCTAAAATCCCTGCAGTCACTCTGTGAGGAATGTTGTCCCTAAAATGTTGGATTGTCTGCTGATGCACTGTTTTTTGCCAGAGTGGTCAGCCTCAACCATCCTTGCTCCTTTTATACCCACACTGCAAACCTGACCTCTTGGCAAGTTATATTAATTTTTATTTGGTTTATGTATCCTGAAATTCTCATTTTGAGGTTGTTGCTAGCTTATTTTAAGATTTAACATATTTTGATTTTTTTCCCCCACCCTTTTTCTGCGGGGGTGTGGGGGGCAGGGAGGAGGGAGGGGAGGGATTGGGTTTGTATTGAAGGGAGGAATTGGGTTTGTATTGAGGTTAGAGTCTGCCGTCTGTATATTGCCTTCTTTGACCTGAGGTCAGTGGTGGGCATTCAGTTAAGTGCATTTTGAAAGTAAAACGTAGTGACACTGAAGTGGTGAATGAAACGCAGCACCATATGAATACCATGATCTGTGTTTCTTGCTGGTATAGATGCTGCTGGCCGTCCTGTGAATTGGGCTCCAGGAAGAAAGAAGGACTTCTCTTGTAGTGACCGACTGGTGAGAGATCCTTCATCTCAGTGCAGACAAAATCTCTCACAGCCCTTTTGGACACACTGCATGTTTATAGTGATTTGTGCGAGAACATCACATGACCACACAAACTTACAGTTACCAGTTCAGATGTTTGGTTTTCCTTAGGGCACAGTGAGTTACATGTTTGGTCTTTCTTGCTTTCTGTTCCTAGTTTGCTCTCAACATTGGACTGCAGTTTCACACTCCTGAGGAGTTCTTCTTGGGCTGGAAGGCTGCTCCCTACAACCTGCCATCTTTTGATCCAGTGAGTGGCTGGCCTTTTCTCCTTGTCTGTGTCAGATATGCTGTTTGCTTCTTTTTGATGATGCCTTTGTGTAGTTATATGATTGTTGTGGTTTGAGTCATTTACAGTTTTGACGTTTGTAGTACTACTTGGATGTTAGAGTTATGTAATATGTAGGGCTGGTCAATACGACGATAATATAGCACAGTACCTTTCATAATCCACCATATGCATCAGGATATTTAGTTTTGCTGATGTTTAAGTTGGAACAGACATAACTGATCCAGGACTGCCACTTTAAAAATAGTATTAGAACTATAAATATATTTGTTTTTATTCAGTGTTTCAAGAACTTCAGTTAAATTGGCTTAAATATGCTCCCTTGGTAATGAAACTTGCAAAAAGTTAGTGTTCTGTACGTGCATATCCAAAACATTCACAGGAAAGTCTATTGTAATGTAATTTATTGTAGAAATCCTAAAAATGATTATACTATTGCTCAAAAATATTGCCCATTTTTGGGGTTTTAACATCAGAGTTTGCTGCTACAGTTTGTCACTCTAAACTGTGTTTGATAAGCAGGAGACACCTGTGATTTGGGCACGTGCAGTACTCATGTCTTGACAGCAAGAGGCAGCAGTGTCCAGGCTTTCAAAAACAAAAGAGAGATTGACCAATCATTGTGCTGGGTTCTCTTAACCTGACCTGACCCGTCCGCCAGCCGTAATTTTTTTACCTCTGCATGAGTGCACCAGTCTAAAGCACTAAAGCAAACAGGAAAATCAGATTAGGTGAGGAAATCAGAATTGGGCCACTTTTCCCTACTCTGTGAAGATAGCCTCATGTCTCCAGTTTGGTCCCCCGTCACGGATCATGGATAGATGTATGAAGTGTAGTGTATGTCACTTACATGTCTTGGTCTTGAGAATTGGAGGTCTTTCTTAACAATCCAGTTGTCTGCCACTTCTTCACTATGAAAACCCCTCCCATCTAATTAGAAGGTCCCGGGTTGGAATCCCACCTTGAGTTCTGCTTGTAAACGCTGTAAATCCTGGGGGCTTTATAAAACTGCAGTTGAACTATTGTGATGTTAGTAACTGTCAGGGCCTGGTGTTTGGTATATCTGGATTTATCAGTTCCTTATTAAACCATTCTTGAGCTGAACCATGTGTTACAACAGGAAAAATGTTTTACATTGTTTATTATGTATGTCTTAAGCTGTAACATACCACATAGACTTGGAATGATAGGTACAGATCTACATATACGGTAGTTGGTCCACTGACTTGTCTAGAGGAGTCCTAAAAATTCACAGTACTATCCCGAAAGCTTGTCTGGGAGAAAATTCCAGCTGTTATTGTGCATGTATTTGTGTGTCTTGTGTGACGCGCACACATTTTACATTTACATTTATGCCGTTTAGCTGACGCTCTTATCCAGAGCGACTTACAAGGGTATACATATTACAGGTAGGCCAATGTAGTGTTAGGAGTCCTGCCCAAGGACTCTTATTGGTATAGTACAGCATAGTAACCCAGACCGGGAATCGAACACCCATCCCCCAGATGGTGTGGTAGCTCCCTGGTGCATAGTGGTCTTATCCACTGAGCCACACCAACCAAACAGGCCTCAAATGTATTGACCTCACGTTGAACTTGGGCGTCTTCTATTTCTGAAGTGTTTGTGCCTGTGTGTGACAGCATCTAAGAGTATGTGCGCTAATTCCATTCTGCAGTCAGATGATCTGTCACATACAACCCATTTTCTAATCTCACAGTCATCTATTATATGCACAATCTATTTCCAGCTGAACCCAACTGAACTGAGGCCTTCCACTTCTTTTTTTTTTTTGTCCCTTGTTTTCTGGCATCTAGAGGGCATTGGACTCGAAGGCATGTTTGTATGATCCTCCTGATGCTTCGCTCACTTCTACCAAACCGGAAGTCATTGTTGCTGTTGGATTCCCTGGTGGTGAGTCGTTTTGTTGTTGCTTTTTTTTTTTTAATTTATATGAATCTCTGAAAAATTAAAAAATCTAAAAGATGAACATACAACTTTCTTGTACTTCCTGAAAACACGGTGCTTGTTGTCATGTTTTCAGCGGGCAAATCCACCTTTTTCCACACCCACATTGTTCCAAAGGGCTACGCATATGTGAACAGGGTGAGTAGAGAAGGACTACCACTGTCTGCACACGCAGTGCTGTGTCCGAGCTTGAGGATGTACAGCATGTTATTTTGCGCTCAGCAGAATTGTTTTAGTGTCCCTACCCTGCTTGACTAATGAAATGATTTTAATCATGAGGTTACATGGTGAGGGATGTGTGGTTGCATAACTTCTTGTTGTCCTCGTGTTGTGTGTGTGTGATTTCTAGGACACTCTCGGCTCCTGGCAGAACTGTGTGTCAGCATGTGAGCGAGCTTTGAGGGAAGGCAAGAGTGTTGCCGTAGACAACACTAACCCTGACCTAGAGTCTCGGAAGCGGTGATTATTTGCATTTCTTTAACAGGATTTTACGCCATGATTGCAGTCAAATTGTTTGTTGAAAGTCTTCCCCTCTTTATCATTCCCTACACAGATACGTGGACGTCAGTCGAAAGGCTGGTGTTCCCTGCCGATGCTTCAACTTCACTGCCTCGCTGGAGCAATCCAAGCATAACAACAGGGTGGGTGTACCTTTGTAGCTCTACGGATGTTGTTCCATTCCATATCCGCTTTGTTGGATTAAACGCATAGTCACAAAACCACATGATTATTACAGCCTCGACTGCATTAAATGGGCTGTTATTTTTCTGACACAGATCAAAGCAAGTCCTGGTGCACTTGGTGTACAAATTTCAAACTAACAGTGAGCTAGTATTGAGTTCATACAGTGCACCTAGACAGCAATCCTAGAATGTCCTTAAGAAAGGAATATTTTGAGGTCTGAAGGCACCACTTTGGTCTTGTCTTGACACATACCCAACAACAACAACAAAATAAAACTGATGCTACCGTGAAAAGTGCTTTGTGTGTCAATCTGGGCTTTATGTAAAGTGTGCACACTTAACTTTCAGTTTCACTCAGTTTCTCTAAACACAAATCAAAAGATGAATTCTGTACATACTCCCTCTTTATGAACATGAACATTAGATATTACTTCATGTATGCTTTGGCATAAGTGTGTTCATACTGATGTAAGTACCATACAAATCAGTGTAGAGGTGAATGTCTTTGGACTGTTTCATTTTGTTCAGGAGCCGGATTTAAACTGGATCTTAAATACAGGCTTGTGTGTAGTACAGGTATATAACCTTTCTCTCTCCCCCCACCCCCACCCCACCCCCAACAGTTCCGTGAGATTTTTCCCTCAGCCTTGAAGCATGCTCATGTCAATGACATGGTCTTCCACAGCTATAAGTAAGTGATTGCTGATGACCTCCTTTTTTTTGTAGGCACCCGATCGCTCAGACAGCTATGATAAACCGTTACCTCATTAACTTGTTTGTCTGTTTGGTGTTTGTGTATGCAGGAAAAAGTTTGTTCCCCCTACGCTGTCAGAAGGATTCTCCGAAGTCCTGCAGATCCACTTTGTACCCGATTTCCCAAACGGTGAAGCTGAGACTCTTTTCAAGTTGTTTTCAGAAGGTTAACAAGGTAGTTTCATCATAATATGGACAGGAAGAGTGAAGGACACAAACTAGGGAGTATTTTAATGAGGAATTGAAACGGGAAAAATAATGCTTTGGAATATTGCCTACTTTAGTGACCTCCTGGAGATCACTTCCCTGCACTTCACATCTCCAACCCAAAACTTAACACGCCTCATTCTGCAAATCAGCTGCTGAAAGCTGCTGAACTGTCATGTCAGGTCCGGTACTTTTAGGGTTAAATAGGGTTGGAGCTGAAGTCTGCAGGAAGGTAAGGCTCCAGGAGCGCATTGGTGACCACCGCCCAAATTGCTCTTGACAGCATGCTCGACTGGCAGATATCAGAAAAGCCATATTCAACGATTGTCAAACAATAATCAGTGGGAGTGGTTTGTCATGTATAACTCTTATTTTTTCTATATGTTTGTTTGTTTGTGTTTATTTTGATTAATGCACGTTACCAAATCATTTGTCATAAAGGCTTTCTTCAGTCTGCAGTCTGAAATGAGAAATGAATTGGATTTTTCTGCAATAGGAACATAGCCTTAGACACACTCGCTGGAATTAACATTTTGCTTTGCTGCTAATGGTTAGAATTAGAGAATCGCTGAGAGCTCTGTTCAAAACAAGAAAAACGTAGATTATGGCAAAATGTAGAATGTATCCAAAAGCATAGAATATGGCAAATTATCGCTACTGATCAGCACATTTTATTTGTCTTGTCTCTTTTATTTGTTTAAACAAATTAATAATAAAAAACAGAATTTGTTCATAAATGATGACTCATGTTTTATTCTGATTAAGAAACCTGTGTAAGATTAGCAGATTAGTCAGATTTTAAAGAGCATTATGAATGATGAATATAATGATAAGATTGAAAGTATGGGTTGGTTATAATGACGCACAGGTGCTTTTGTTAGCACTCTTTTTGTGTTCAAATTTACAGAAAGGGATCACTGATGAAAAAGAGAATTCACACTTACAGTATGACGGTGATTCAATAGTTCATTTGTACTACAGATGTGTGTCATAATTTACAGCTGGTCATATATAGTTAGCATTACTTTAAGTGCATGTATAAAGTAGCTGTTCCACTCACTAGGGTTGTATAGTATGTTGTACAGTGCTGTGGAAAACGTAAGCCATGTAAGACAATTTTGCATAAAACTGTTTATTTGGGTTGTAAATATTGTTGTAAATATAAGATAAACATTACAATAAATAAATAAACACCTCAAATCAAGGAAATATATAAACACAATACATCATTTTATGTCAGTTTAACTTTCAAACCACAAGGAAGGCCAGTATTTACAGTTACGATCCAAGAGTTGGGCTAATCTATGCTCGTTTCAGATTTGATGCCTGCAACACGTTCCAAAGATGTTGGGGCAAGAGGATGTTCCCACTGTGTTACATGACCTTTCCTTCAAACAAGACCAAAAATCATTTTGGGACTGAGGACATCAGTTGATCCAGTCTTGGAAGCATAGTTAAAGTCTTTAGCTGTGCAGCTGTAAGGGGCCATCATGTTTGTGTTTGATAATACAGCACACGCTTTCAATGGGAGAAAGGTCTAGACTGTAAGCAGGCATGCCTAGCATCAACATTCTCTGATACACATGTTAGGGAAAGTTATTGGCTAGGGGGCAGATACTGATTTTCATGTTGGACCACATGGGGGCGCAAATCACTGGGGTCTTATAAACTGTGGGCTCAGCTGGAAATGGTGGCTGGAGCAACGGCGGGAAATGGTGGTGCTTTGAACGCTGCACGTTGGACTGTTCCAGGGAGAGGTTGGCTCTCTCCTCCTCTCCTCTCTCTTCTCTTCTGTGGACATCCTTCCACCAACATGTAAAACCTGAACGCTACTATGAATACAGCTTGAGCTGGCCAACCACGGGCTCATGGACTGAGCTGCAGGTGAGTTGGTCTCTCAGTGGGTCCAACCAGTTTTAGGCACACACCTTTACATAGGTTGATGTCTCATGACAAATTGCAACATGTAGGGTCAGGAAATCTTAATTAAAGACTTCAAATGACCAGTTAGTTTATTATGTTATCATGTTCTTGCTTATGTACACTCATAAGTGTAAGTGGCACCCAGAAGGAATCAACCGACCGGAATGAAACTTGGTTTCGCACTCGGCAGCGCATGTGACGTGAGCAAGGACGGGCCTCATCGCTGTACCTGAATGACTATATAAGGTCATTCTGTTGTGCCTGCTGTTGTGTTAGTAGCATCCTTTGCAAGTGAAGTATGCCTCAGAGAAGTGTTTGAAAGCAATTGGAGCAGTTGGAAGATTTGGAGAGGGGTTGCATCGTAGGACTCTGGGAAGTGGGATTACTGACGTCACCCAACATTTAGCGGGCTGTGATGCCCTGCATGAGTCATCATGTTAGTGCCTGCACGATGCAGGATGACATGCACACAGGCCATATCGTCGACTGCCCTTAACACCACGTCAGCGGCACCAAAGGCTGCAATGGTGTCGTGCCGGACAGTCATGGAGTGACTCAGAATAGCAGGGGGTCATCTTCAGTGACGAGTCCCCGTTTTGTCTTGGTGGAGACGAGCAACAAATCCGTGTGGGGAGGCACCGTGGTCAGGGCCAAGAATGGTTTGTTGTCACACGTCACACGTCCAGAAGGCCTGGTGTCATTCCACCTCCAGCCGTACCGCACAATCTGCAGGAACTGTGTGAGAATATTCAAGCTGCATGGGATGGATTATCACAGGACACCATTAGGAACCTCATGGCTACGTGACGCCATACTGAGAGTCACTACGTCTGTATGTGTAGCGCAACAAATATTTCCCATATCAGTCTAAATGTATCATCATTTATTGTTCCTGGTAAATATTTATCTTCCTTCCCAATAGACCTGCAATCCCACACTTCCTTCTGGGTGCAACTATTCTTTTGATGACGACTGTACATGTGACCTCCTTCATTTGTTTACTTATTAATTACCTTCTTTTGTGTTATTGCCCATGTGGAAATAGCTACTATGAGAGATACCACTATTGTTACCGCACAGACTGATACCACTATACCATCCAAATTCAGGCCTGGATTTGAAATCACTGTAGGTCTGCGACTTGGGACAAACTTTGTCACTCGTGCAACGTTAGATACCTCAGACTTCATTGTGTCGTTGTCCTCTGACCGAATAGCAAAGAACAACGTGGTTCCGTTCTGGATCGGGACATCAGACAAGAATAAATAATGTTCAGCTGAACCTGCTTCTTGTGGCTGGAGTGCAGATGTGTTCACTAGATTAGCATCGCTGAAGTTGTTCTGAAGCATCTCCAGACGTTCACTCCATCTAATTTCATAGGATTCAGCTTAAAAAGAAAAGAAAGAAAAGTATTAGGCACATAGAAGTGGGTGAACACAGCAAATGTGGGGCACTTTTTGGTAAACTGAAACGGGGGACCTAAAATTAAGAGTCGTCACAAATTGTTAATATAGTAGTGAATAAAGTTTCTGGATATTAAAGTCTTTTTAAGGTATAGTGGATTAAAATAGAACTGCATTAAACTTAAATTTGAATTCTAGCACATTTGGCTTCATCAAGTCATGAAATGAAAAGGCTCAGTAGCACTCTTTATGCTGTACCTCTCTGCCTTTTCCATGATTGTTCGGGTTTGGACGCCATTTTGGATGCCAGACTGGTTGAATCAGGACTATATGCAGCATATATTATATACAGTATCTTATTAATATACATCATGTATGCCTAATATTGCATGCTGACATCCCATCTCAGAGCTTTAATGCAATTTCACGTATTTGAGGTTGGACATTCACAGTAATACATATATATATATAAAAATATAATAACATAATAATAATATAGAAAAATCTATAACATTTGTTGTGGCGCTTTTAAAAGACATTCTCTAATTTCCTTAAACTAACAGCAATTTTTCAAACTTTTTTATGGTATCGTATCAATATCGTGATATTGTATTAAATCTCATAAACACAGTATTGATTATTAATAGTTTACATGCTTAGGCTTGTGGCTCATTTTGTGTTCATTCAGCATGGTAATGCACTTTCAACCATAGCTTGCTAGTAGGGATTTTTATATTGTGATAGTATATATATATATATATATATATATAAATTTTAAGCATTTTAAATTTAAAGCTTTATTTTAAACTATCACAGTATAAAAACCCTAGCTAGGTTTGCTAATGCTAATGTTAGCGGCATACTCTTACCCTATATATTATATATATATATATATATATATATATATATATATATATATATATATATATATATATATATATG
>CM067488.1:26628972-26643246 GCA_034552555.1 Semaprochilodus insignis
CCTCTTGTCAGGCCCCTCACCTGTCCTTAGTTTGTAGCTCTGCCCCTTCCCAGGTGTTCATTGTTAGTCCTTGTTCATTTATACTCCCTGTTGTTCCCTTCGTTCTTGCTTGGTGTTTTGTCTCCAAGTCTGTTGTTTTTGTAACCCTGTTCACAGTCATTTCTCAGTTTGCTAGTGTCTTTGGTTTTGTTTTAATTTGTTTTTCATTAAAGACTTGCATTTGCATCCTGCCTCCTCGTCTTGTCCCACGTGACACTTGACAGCTACACATTCTTTCAGACCATAGGGCTGAATTGTCTTCTTACAGTGGTAGGATTGACAGAAACACCTGTGGATTTTTTCAGATCTAAAGCAAGAATGAAGCCTGCTTTTCTGCCATCTCTCAAAGATGAAATCTTCGATGGTGACAGTGAAGGTGGTCTACCAGGTCATGCATAGTTGTCTGCGTGTCCTGGTAGACCAGTCCCATTTTCTGTGTGTCCCCCCCCCTTAGTTTCACTTATCTTATATCTCATTCTCTTAGAGATTTCTCTTGAAAAATGAATAACAGGTCTCCGACTGTTGTACCACACTGACTGACAAACTGGTATATATGATCATAACGTCCTTGAAATATATACAATAAACAAAAGCACTGAAACGAAAGACAATGTGATAATATGCTGTGTTTATTTTTTACATACACTATTTACATGTACATGGTATTTCAATGTGGCTACAGCTAGTTAAACAGTTTTTTTCAGTCATCATTTATATACACACCGTATATGAACAAAGAAGTAAACATTATTTATAAATGCAGTTATGTCTTAACATTAGCTAAACATTATGTGTTGTTTAAAGTAATATATGTACAGTATTACCTAATGTTTGTTGGTCAGCACTTTGTGTAAACTAGTGCCCATCATTTTTGCTTTGTACATTCCACATCCATTCCCCACCATCACGAAACTTGAAGGGAAGTGATGCAATAAGTTGAAGCAGAAGTTACAAACTGAACCAGTCATGCAAACTCCACATGGGGCACTAGGAGCAGATAGGTTCCACACATGCAGCAGACTCTGTTGGAACCAACTCCCAGATCACCAATTTCAGGAGAACCAGAGGTTCATTGTCTGGACGGCTCCTCTGCCTAAAAACAACTTTCACACCTGAACAAACCAAACTTGCAGAACAAGCGGTCTTTGGTCTTTGGAAACCCCCCTTAATCAGGTTTTGCTTAAGGCCTAAAAAGGCTAGGAGCAGCACTGCCATTAACTAAAATAGAAGATGCTAATGTTACAAAAATGCTAATGTCAGTAATAACAAATAAAAGCTCAGCTGATATTATGTACTGTAAATGAACCCAGTGAGCTCCACAGGTTTATTTGTTTGCCACTTCTGGTTGAAATATCCCATCAATACAGGTCATATGCTAAGCATCAGCAATTTGTTCTGTGACTTTAAACTTTAATAACTTTCTTTCGGGTCATTGCAAATGTGGTCACAGCTGCTATGAGACATGCCACCATGGCCACTGCACAGACTGAGATCACTATGACAGCCAGATTCAGGCCTTGAATTGTAATAGGAACTACTATAGGTCTGGGACTTGGGACAAACTTTGTTGCTCGGGCAATGTTAGATATCTCAGACTTCATTGTGTCCTTGTCCTCTGACTGGATAGCGAAGAACAATGTGGTTCCATTTTGGATCGGGACAGCAGATGAGAAGGAATACCATTCATCCAGCCCTGATTCCTGTGGCTGGAGTGCAGACGTATTTACTAGATTGGCATTGCTGAAGTTGTTCTGGAGCACCTCCAAACGTTCGCTCCATCTAATCTCATAGGATTCAGCTTGAAAGGAGAAGAAAGAAAACTATCAGTATATACTCAGTTCATGCATGGCCTACCTCTCTCCTCTAATATGGTCAATTTAACTTATTAACTGTGTGTTAATTGGCTGGTGTGTTAAATAATGTACACTGTAAACTCTGTAATATCAAAGATTAGCCAATTAAATTACAGAGACCTCTGTAACGAGTACGGCATGAAGGGCATGTTTCTTTCACATAACCAGTTTGCTTGATCAACAAATAGGCTATCCAAGTGCTATGGGAGTGTGAGTCCTCTAAAGTGGAACAGTGCAAGGTTACCTGTTCCCTGATCAAGGTCCTCGCCAGGTGCCGTCCAGTTAAGAAGCACAGTGTCCTCCTGGATTTCAGCACTCAGGTCTGTGATCTTGTTGGGAGGGAAGTTTGGTGGGGTTACACCTGGGGGCACACTCACCACAAAGCTCTCTCCAGTGGCTGTTCTGGTGAAGCTGCCTACATCTGCCGACTGCACACTCACTGGGGGCTTCGGAGGGTTCAGCTCTACTTGACCTGAAAAAGAAGAACTGAATGGGAGCCTTTGGGCTTCATTTTCAGTCCGTGATTCTGCTAGAAGCCAACTAGGCAAAGTCCTGTTGCACATAAAGTCAGGCAATAAGTTTCTTGATGTGCAGCAGGGCCAGGCCAAACACACTTCAAGCCTTGTGAATGTTGTGGTTAGGCAATAGCGGAGAGGTCCATAATGGTTGACGTCCACCTCTGTTTCATGCCCTAATTGGTCCGGAGACATACTAATCTCCTAAGAAGAATTATTACCATATGCAGTGTGATTAAAAATTTGCCATGCTTACCATCAACAATATATCCAGGGATGTACAGAGCACCACTGTGTCTGTTCAATAGAAGCTTCTTCCTTATGTCCACATAGTCCCTTACATCCACTTTCAGACTGTACCTTCCAGTCCTTAATTTTGTGAAATATCTAGAATAGATGCCATCATCTTTCTCAAGATCAGGTCCTGTAAAAGAAGAGTTCTTGCTTAATATGTACATCTATAATCTGATATTGTTTAATTCAAGCTCATGTGGTCCGTAATAAATAATTACTAACACCTGTCATGTTTAATCACAAGTAGACAGAATTCCAGGGCAGTACCTGCTCCGTTATCCAGGAGGTATAATTTTACTGTATGTCCAGTATCTGACTGGAGAGTGGCAGTGACATTGGCTCCCAGCACAGGAAGGCTCCCCTGCTTGACCTTAGCATACACTACCAAGGGGTTAGTGCCTTCACTGGTTAGCTGGCTCATTGTGGTGTCAACCGTGACTGGATAAACATCATGACGGGCTGCCCGACTCGTTACTGTTAAGGTGATGGTTTGAGCGCTTGATTCTCTGTTGAGGAAGCTGTATTTCCAGTCTCCAGGCTGGTGTGCACAAGAGGAAGCAAGAGCAAGGTTGTGTTTTGTTATCCTTCGTTCATGTATTATCTTAAGAGTCAAGAGTTACATTGAAATAATGTGGGCTGTCCAGAAGTGCTGTCTTACCTCTGCAGTTCCAGGAATATTTAAGGTGATCGTCATTGTAGCTGTACTGTCAGTGATATGAGTCTGATTATACACTGAACCACTTGGCGACTCTATGTACACGGTAGGTGCACTTCTTTCATAGATCACTGTAAAGGTGGTGCTGTTTCCTATAGTGTGGTCTATGGGCACCGTTCCATTGAACCAATCAAGAGTGCTCGTTCCAGTACTCACAAGCTGTTGAGGAATACAACAAATTAAACACATCAGTGAGGGACACTTCAAGTCCACCAAGTTCAGGTCAACCATTTCTGCCTTCATGTAGCTCACCTGGATTGTTTGTTTGATGGGATCTCCATCTGACAGTGCTAGTGAAGAAAAGGCTTCCACAAGTTGATTGGAAAGCAAAGTCTCATTGGCCACCACAAAACGTCCCTCTAATAAAAACAAGAAAACATGTTAGAACCATCATCAAACTCACTTTACTCTGATTCTGTTCAGTCCGGTCTTTGATCGAACAAAGGTGAACACTCTATGACCATATTTACACCTGGTCACTTCATGGGTCTAGAGCGTATCAGCCAAATAACAAAAGCCAGTGTAAGTGCTTCCAAGGCACATTTAAAACAGATTCAAATCCGATTTTTCAAATGGTGTGAGACACATGTTATAGATGTTTAAACACATCTGTACAAACCCTTTCCCGTACAACCCAAATTCCATCCCATGCAGTACCTCACCCGGGTATATGATCTATGGAGGACGCACATAGTTAGAACCTGGAAAATACAAAATTCTTCATAGCAATATGGAGACACACTACTGTTTAAAATGAACTGCAGATGATAGACACTGAACGAATAAATGGCTGGTGATTGGCTGCTGCGTAACAAGTGTATTCGCATATTCCGTCCCACCCAGCAATTGGATTACAATCCAACTAACTGGAGATGCATTTGACTACCAGCTGTAAATAACATGTGAATCAGGATACAAACCAGATACTAGTTACATGAAGTGACCAGGTGTAGAGGATCTATATCATTACACTTCCACTATTTGTACTACCTGTTAGATTAGCCATGGTTATGAGCACGTTAGAGGCCTTTGGACCAAGCGCTAAAGTATTAACAATGGCTTCACTGTCCACTGCTGAGGCTAAACAATCTGCAACATTATCAGTCGCTTCACCGTCGGTCAGAAAAATGACATCATCTCCTATTGTGCTTCCATCATCTTTTTGAAGGGCCTGAAAAAAATTATGTATTATTAGCGTCATAAATTATTTCTGGGTTGGTTTACTTGATTAAGTCTAGACTGAGTATTAGACCACAACATTTGTCCATCCTATGAAAATCCAGTTTAAGTGAGCTTGTATTGATTAAACCAATACAAAATAAAAGCACATGCTGTGTCTTACCTCAAAGCCTTTTGCGAGTCCTGTACACATGTTTGTCGATCCTGAGGCAGTTCTTGGCAGCTGTCTAATTAAATTGTCTCTGGAGACGGTACCCTCTATTTTAGTCAGTGGGCTGATAATGCGGGCATCAGTGCTAAACTCTACGATGGCCACAGAGGCTTCCTCCTCCACAATATCCCTCAAGAACAATGCAGCAGCTTGTTGTAGTCGGAGAATTCTCTCACCCTTTAAAGAAAAGATGATCAGCAACCAAATATTACACGATTTCAATATTATACAGTTTCCACATTCAGTTGTCCATTTGTCAGTTGGTATTGAGCGTTCATTTGTCGCAACTAAGAGTGTGAGGCATTGTCACGCCTCGGGCTTTCCCTGACACCGCTGATCTCTCCGAGTCCATTTCCCAGAATGCGCTATCCCATGATGTCACACTGACAAGTCCCCAGTCAGTCAATCGCACTCCATTCTCCCATTCCAACTCACCTGAGTACTGATTACACACACCTGCTTCTTATCAACCAGACTGCTTATAAACACCCCCCCCACCACACGCACATGCGCAAAGTTTTGCCGAACTCTGTTTACATTACCGTTTTCTCCTGCATTTCTCTGTTGCAATCTCTGGTTCTGATTCCCTTTGACTTTTTTTGTAATAAAGAAGAATGTTTAATTTAAGGTTTAATTCATAAGTCATAGAATTACTCTAATTGTGCAGACATCCCACCTCATTTTAGGGAAGTGGCATTAAGACTCTGAACCCCGACCTTCTCCTCCAACTATTATTTATCTGATTATTTCTAGTGTGCATGTAAATGGAAATTATCTCCTGATCTTCATCTAATGTAATGATTCTAGGTGCACTCCCTGTTGTTTGGTTCCAAACTATTGCAATGCACATTTTAACACATACATCACTGGCTGGGCCCGGCACATTCCCTATATATCAGCTAATGGGCCAGCCCCACCATATACTCTCAATGGCAAAAGGCCCAGCTTCCTTTTACACCTGCACTCTCTTTGACAGAGTCTATCTGTAGTGGGATCAGGCCACAAACTGCCTTCCCAGACTTAAGACATCATCTCTGTTTCATGTGAGTTTTGTTGCATTTGCTCCTCTTTCACAAAATTCTGCTGCATTATATACATACCTGCATGCTTCCAGAGACATCAAGGATGAGGCAGACGGCCCGTTGTCGCCTCTGGATCACTCGGAAGGTTGGGGCTGGTGGTGGGGATTGTAGAGGTGTTAAGCTCCGAAGGGCGTCCTTGTCTACAGAGTCCTGAAATATCACGGTACGTGTAGCCTTGTTGTTACACTTCTGGTTCTGCAGGTTTGGGGCTTCAGCGTTGTGTTCCCCTTCACTGCAAAATGTTGTCACCTGCAGAATGAATTACTGTGTTAGACTGTGCTCTTCATGGGCATCAAGAAGTAATGACTGAAATATCTCAGGCCAACGTGATCTCATTGGCGGCCAACAAAGAATATGCTTAGTGGTTTTAGCTGTTTAATAATGTCCTAGAAGTCTTGTGGCTGAGTATGTCTCTAGTTTAGAGCTCATAATAAAAAAGTTCTTATATGTCCAACTTACAGAGTCTATGCTTTGCAGGTACATTATTGATGCATTTGTTTGTTGATCTCTGTCTGGAAAGAACTGACATTCCTTAGTAGGTAACCCAGTTCGCGCATCACTGCGGCAAGCCAGAGAAATTCCATTGACCGGTTCATACCACTGTCCGGATATCTGGCTGGTACATCTGAGGTAAACCAATATACAAGAAGATATTCATAAGTATAAACAAAGTTTGATGTCGTGCATGTTTATGCAGTGAGAGATTCCAGCTTAGAAAACTGATACGACCTTGTGGGTTCGATGTCCTGGGTACTAGAAAAGTAAAACGGCTCTTTCTCGTTATATTCATCAAACACCCCCCATCTGAGGTGAGCCCATTCATGCACAAAAACCCTTCCTGAAAATGAAGCATATTTCATTAAGATGCTATTATATCTTGATCACTGCTGATGTCATATGTAATCACACAGTGAATTACAAATGTCTTATGTCACCAATATCTTTTGTTACCCTCTTTATAGAATATGACTATTAAATTAGCGCTTACCTCTAGGCCCATATGCATTCAGCAGAGTGTTATCCAAGAGGAAGTCTGGAGTGAAGTGAATGTACTCGCCCTCTTCTCCACAGCCTTTCAACCGGTTAGTGTATGGATCGTCACCATGTCCTGGGTCTGGGAGGTTAACGATTATTTTGGCCTACAGTAGGAAATGACGTCAGTAGGAATAACATCAAGACTATTCTTACTTGGAAATAATAAGCGCAATCATTTTCTGAATTAATATGAATTAATGTTATCTCCACAGTCACTATATAAGAAGATAAACCAACTCAATTTCTACCCTTTTGTAGGTTTCTCTTCTTGCTTTATGGTAGGTTCCGTTCCATTTTGGCGGGACTAGAATTTTCACCTCCTTGATGAACACCTTGTTGTCTAAAGCTTGGAACAGATATTCTGATCCATTTGTAATCATTCTCTGTGGACAAAAAAGTGATATGTGTTCAGAATTTGAGTATAAACATGAACATTTATACGTGAACATGAATCTGAGTTTCAAGGGCAAAGTTTCAGCTTCGGCATTAACCAGTAGCTTGGTCTTTTTTAGGATGGTTTCTTTTGTTTGATCGGTTTTATAAACTCGAAAGACTGGAACGAGACCTCAGTGTCATCCCAGGACCATTTGGAGGGATTATATCTACAAACTGGCCTGGGAATGGCTTGGGATCCCCCAGAATGAGCAGGAGGAAGATGTGGAGAACAGGTCAATCTGGGCTTGTTTGCTTTCCCTACTGCTACCATGACCCATCTGGACTAAGCAGTTTAAGAAGATGGATGGATAGATGAATGAATGGAAAGATGGATGGATATCTATAAAGTGTACCTGTATATTACTGTATTTAAGTTCTAACAATGCTAAATCAGTATTGAAAGTACATTGAAGAGATATTTCAGGTATTCTATTTAAATTATGAAGTAAAAACACTGTAATATAACATGCCGTCATTCAAAACAATGATCTTATAAGCAATACAAAACCAAAAACAGCCTCATTTAAAACTTTATACTTCATGCCTTCATATTCACCCCCTAAACATTTAAATATAGCACAAATTAAAATGTGTTCAAATTATAAAACTATAATTTTATAATTAAAACTTAACTTTAACTAAACATTTAAATGTTTTGTGGATTTCAAAAAAGGCTGCAAGTAAGAGACCCTCAGTAGAGGGTCCGGTGAACAGATTTTTAAAGATTTTTGAACATATTTTATTGAAACTGCTGCACTCTTAGTTATTTAGCATATTATGTAATAATTAGGCATAGATTTCATGTTCCCTCCGCCCCCCACATGGGTAATACCCTGGTTTGCCTCTTAGCCTGACTCGGTATGTCTAATTGTATTCAAATATGAATATATGAAAAAATACCTCTATTTGATTTATGAGCTCTTCATTTTCAGGTACAGCTGGGTTGATGGCTACGAGAATGTCAGTGTATCCGTTTCCATCCAGTTTGATTCCTGTAACTGGTCCCAGTGCATTCAGGAGCAGCAACACCACCACCACAGCAACCACTTTGGCCATGACTGCAGAACTGAGACCAGATGCCCGGAGTCTGACTTATATTTAGTGAGGAGGAAATCACCTACAGGAATCCTTGTTCTGTAATTTTGTAATTACTATTCGATAAGCTACCATAAATGCTACATTAATTACTGAAGGTAAATAAGGAAACATGAACTACACTGCTTCCTCACAGTCAGTGCAGTAAGTAATTAAACATAATTTCAGATGGAATATGTGACAATTTAAACACAGTTTAGTCTTCTAAACCATGTGTGTTTAGAACAATGTCCCTATGATTGGAGAGTGAATGGAGTGTGTTCGGATAAAGGATAACCGGAAAGGTAGGATAACATGTTCGGGCCCAGGCCATCATGTTATTGGTCCCAGGGCACAAATAACTGGTGAGCCCCTACCTGGATACCTTGTTTGGGTGTTCACAGCAAGTTACCAATGCAGCACCACAATGGAACCATACATCTACATAATACAGCTGGACATGTCACCACTAGAAGTGCAGTGTAGTTTCAAGGCACGATGCACAATTAGGCACATGTTAATAACAACACAGATTAACACGCACACAACAACGGATGCAACATTTTGCTGTAAAGCATTACTCGCAAGCCAAGCATTCACCCCAATGAAGATGACAGATTAAGATTGGACAGCTGAAATGTACACAGGGTTGGGTAGTAACGGAATACATGTGACAGCGATATGTAATCGGGATACAAACAACTGGTAACTGTATTCCATTACAGTTACAGTAAAAAATACAGTAAACAGAATAAAAGTACATCATATAACCAAGGCAATTACCTACAGGATTACAATAAATCCACATACAGGCAACCCCTTTACTCAATTTGCCATTTTGAATGATAAGTACATCACATGAATCTTGTTGATCTGAGTTTGGAGTTGTTCGTTTTGAGAGGCAGCGAGGGGATCCTGCTGGTTGGAATAGCTGGTTGGAATTGGCTGTATTCAGCCAATCGAAAGAAATTTTAATTAGTATTTTTTTTGGCAGATCTGGGATCAGTAGTGTTTTCCTGATGATATCTGAATCAGGCACTTACTCTGGTTTTACATAAGGCATTGTCAGCGGTTATAAAGCTACATTGTATGTAAATTATAATTCTTTATACTTAGTTTGTCACGCCTTTTAAAAGTGGTCAGACACACTGATTTGTGTGGACTGTTGAACGCGCTGAAAAAGTAGCAACTATGAAACACCTCAAAAACAGCGTTTCAACTAACGAAGCATGAAAGTACGATACACTTACATGACCAATATAATATTTAGCAGTTAGACCACAAATAATGATCAGTTAGAATGTTCTTTGAACAGTCTGTATTGAAAAAATATTGATATGGAGGGGTCTCAAAAAAAGATCTACCAGATTGATCTTTTGGTTTGGAATTAAACAGCAGTGTAATTCTTATATATATATATATATATATATATATATATATATTATGTGGTTGTCTATATTTAAATGCAGTAATTTCAAAGGATAATTAAGCTAAACATAATGGTAAAATGATAAAATGGTAAAATAATAATAAACATTTAATATACAATCATCATCAAAAGAATAGTTTTACCCAGAAGGAAGTGTGGGATTGCAATGGTATTGGGAAGGAAGATAAAGGTTACCAGGAACAAAAAATGATGATACATTTAGACTGATATGATCAATATTTATTGAGCTACACATACAGAAGTAGTGTCTCTTAGAATATGGCCAGGCCCCCATTTTTGCTAATTCAAGACATCTCCGCATGGAGTTGTAGAGGTTCCTAATGGTGTCCTGTGATAATCCATCCCATGCAGCTTGAATATTCTCACACAGTTCCTGCTGACTGTGCGGTAGGGGTGGAAGTGGAGTGATACCAGGTCTTCTGGATGTGTGATGCGTGGCAACAAACTATTTATCTTGGTGCTGACCACGGTGCCCCCTCTTGGTCATCTACACCAAGACAAAAGTGGGACTCGTCAATGAAGATGACCCGCTGCCATTCTGAGTTATTCCATGACTGTCTGACATGACACCATTGCAGTCTTTTGCGACACTGACATGGTGTTAAGGGCATTCGTTGTAACGGTCTGCGTGCATGTATTCTGGGTTGTGCAGTCGCCTGCCAATGGTTCAGGCAACAGGATGACCCATGGAGGGTGTCACTGTCTCTCTAAATGTCTACAATCATGGCTGTTGGGTCAGTCAGGTACAGTGATAAGGCTCATACTTGCTTACGTCACATGTGTGGCGTACCGTACCAGAAGATGAATGAACGAATGACTGAAGGATCCTGGCATATAGTTTTGTGAGACACTGTGTATCAGCTGCATATCAGTCATATTTTGTGACAAATGAATGTAAAGGATGGAGGATGAATCAAAACAAAGCACTAGAAGGAAAAGACTGGAATGTGAATGGGAGGATTCATCCATGACAAGACATGGGTACTACTGTAGCAAGAAAAATGCAAAAACAAACAAGTAAGTCATATTAACATGCATTTTAGCATATACCAGTGTATGATATGTCAACACTTACATCCTTTACTGGAAAGTGCTGCCGGAAAAATATACAGAAATAAATAAATACACAAATAAAAAAATCAAACACGGAGCAACGAATAAGGAAACACGTTATTTATCGTCTAACATGGTGGATAATTAACTACATTAAAATAACACAGTGATCTAATAAGGAAACAAATGTGTTTTTCAATCACTGACTTTCAGTTTTTGGCATTGTTTATCGTTTTATGTTTCCGGTGTTTTTCTCTCCTTCAGGTAAACTGGAGGTCATCTGAACTGGGCTTCGGGATATATGTCCCCATATTTTTTAACCAACCCTGAACGTTTTAATATCTCACAGCTTTTGCCCTGTCACATTCACCTATTCCTCTAACTTACTTAGAGAGAGAGAGAGAGAAAG
This sequence comes from Semaprochilodus insignis, assembly GCA_034552555.1. Lineage (NCBI taxonomy): Eukaryota > Metazoa > Chordata > Actinopteri > Characiformes > Prochilodontidae > Semaprochilodus > Semaprochilodus insignis. The sequence goes on from CM067488.1 coordinate 26,640,317, forward strand.
AGAGAGAGAGAGAGAGAGAGAGAGAGAGAGAGAGAGAGAAACAGAGAAAGAGAGGGAGAGAGAGAGAAAGACAGAGAGAGAGAGAGAGAGAGAGAGAGAGAGAAAGACAGAGAGAGAGAAAGACAGAGAGAGAAAAAGAAAGACAGAGAGAGAGAAAGAGAAAGACAGAGAGAGAGAAAGAGAGAGACAGAGAGAGAGAGAGAAAGACAGAGAAAGACAAAGACAGAGGGAGAGATAGAGAAAGACACAGAGAGAGAGAGAGAGAGAGAGAGAGAGAGAGAAAGAAAGACAGCTCTTAATCAGCTCATTTTAGGTGAAGAGACTCTAGTGTCTCTCAGTCCACCAGTCTTTAATAGAAGGTCATTAATTAGTCTGACACTGATGTCTATTCAAATGATCATAAGCACAGAACACTGAAGGAGAACAGTTTCCATTAGCTAGAACCAAGCTCTGTCCAACAGACCAAAACAAAGTGAGCGCTGTACCCTGATTGGTGGGCTCGCTTCACACTTCTTTCATTTAGACATGTTACAGTTTTATACACACATAAGCAAAAAGGAAGGACAGATTTGGCCATGATGTAGTGGAGTAAACAGTAAGATATTAGAGTTTGAACTGTAGAGGAGTTAAAGTAAAATGACCCCCAGAATGGAAACACTTCAGTACAGATACACGGAGGATCTACTTATGTACAGTAACACATTACACTTACTTCCTTACTGTCCACCACTGCAAATAATACCTGCCCTGTACCGGTTCTGACTACTGAAGAGAAACAGATGACCTACAGACTGTAATAACAGAGCGGCAAAACACAAAAGGATGGTAAATGGAGCTGATAACATGGACAGTGAGGGTAGATACACGGAAGTGCAGTCAAAGAAGTGGCCAGTTGGGACACTTGTTTAAGTTCTTGTGGTCCCGTAGATCTTTCTGTAACTCTTTACTTGAAGGGTGTCTACATAACATCATACATAAACCCTTTATAAGTAAGTTCATGAATGTTTAAATCATAATTCATAAAGCGTACATGTTTTACATGATATTAATATGAAATACTATGTCATTTGACTGAGAGACATTGTTCAATATAAAAGTCCTCATTTATTATTTTTTAAACTTTTTTTTTGTTTCTAGATAGACAAAATAAAAATGACCTGGATTTACCCCTTTGGACAGGAAGGGGTATTTCAACAGTGTACACGCTGTTGAGGAAAGTGTTATTAAGCTTATTAAGTTAGTACAGTTATACATGAGTTTATTTATATGATTATTTCTCCAGTATAATAAGTGAGGAAGAACATTCCCACAATAAAATCTCTAAGGATGCGGATTTAACTCTCAAAGCATTTAACCTCAGGGTGAGTGATGTTTTCCCAAACTGTGTATGAATGAACCTGCTGAATGAAACTTCTGGCACGACACAAATTTAAAGTGACAAAGGGTAGAAAGCAGAAAGAATAACAAACAGCAAAATACATTGCTATAAAATAAAGTCTAGACAAAAGGGCAGACTTTTATTTTGCCTGTCCAGAAATGAAAATAAAATAGTTTGTCAAAATAATAAATGAGGACTTTTATTTTGAAAAATATCTTTCAGTAAAACGGCATAATACTCCATATTAATATCGTGTAAAGCATGTACACTTTATGAATGTTAAACATTCCTATTCATATTTAAACATTCATTAATGCGTTATGAAGTGTTTATGCATGACGTAATGAATGTGTTATGTAGACACCCTTCCAGTTACCGATCTTTCTGTGTTATTCAGATCTAAGCTTTGTAATTCAAAGCCCAAAAACCTGTGAAACAACTCACTTGTGTAAGCAGGGCCATAACTAATTAACGCAGCACTGTGCATTGCTTACGCTAAATGAAACTGTCGATTAAAAATGTTAATTTATTTAATAGCTAAATAAATCATGTAAAAATAAAATATATTTAAATATATATTTATATATAAATATAAATAACTAACGTAGAATTGTAATGACTAGGCAGGCAGGGAAAGTGGAAACATGCACAAAGTCTTTTTATTGGAGTCCAACTAGCTGTTAACAATAGCAGGAGTGCAGCCGGAAATGGTGGCAGCAGGACAGTCCAGGATAATTAAGAAGTAGGCAAAACAAAAGCCCCAAAAACACAGGGGGAACAAAGTGCAAGATATACTCACAAAACAACCACAAAATAATCACAAGACAGTCACATTTTATGATGCCACACCTGGGAACAGCTGGGAACAGGAGGAGCCAGAAACTGGGAACAGGTGAGGGGTGTGACAAGAAGGACGGAGACAAGGAGGAGCCAGAAACCAAAACAAACGGAAGCACATGGAAATTACAGGAACGTGAGGCAAAGTAAACAAAGACAGAAACAGGCAGGGAAGGAAACAGGACATGGCGTGATAAGAATAAAAGAGTTTTATTTTTATATTGCTGAATAAACGGTGTGGTTTTATTTAAGCATGTATGTAGTTTTACTTTTCTTTGTGTAGTTGTAGCACTGAGGAAGGCTATTTTGTTCCACTATACACCAAGCAGCCACTTAAATACATGTACCTGTCATCTCCATCAGTTTAATTAAATCCACTTAGCAGGCAGGTGCACTTTGTAGTACAGGGTTTCTTAACCCTGCCCTGTCCACCCTGTGCTTTCCCTCTTCCCGACACACTGGATACAACTTACCAGCTCATCAACTCATCAACTCATTAACTTATCAGCTCATGAACAAGCCTTTACAAAGCTACAGGGAATGTTAAAGCTGGGAGTCCACTAAAACGTGCAGGGCGGGGTGTCTCCAGGACCAGGGTTAATAAACACTGCTGTAGTACAATTCCAGACTGTAGTTGTAGTTGAGGTTTGAAAGGCTGTAATGTGCTTTGTCCATTTTGCAGTCTGGTTGTTGATTTTGTGTGAGGTAAATGTTG
>CM067488.1:26645087-26663691 GCA_034552555.1 Semaprochilodus insignis
ACCATCTGATTTCACCAAACGTTTAAGTGATCGCCCATCACCATCATTCTGACCACATTCCTTCCTGGAAGATGATGTTTCCCCACCGTCCTTCCTTTTTAGTAATGCAGTGGACAGTTCTGAACCCGATTTTAGTAGTTTCAGCATCTCCTTAGATGTTTTCTCTGCTTGATGCCAATAATTTGATCCTTCTGAAACAGATTTAACATCTTTTCCACGACCACATTACGCATCTTTCCACATGGTTGTTTAACAAATGAGTTAGGGTTTGCCAGCTGAAGCATAATCACCCATGCAGTAATGATCCAATGCAAGGCTCTTACCTATTTGCTTAGTTAAATCGAGGTGGTGACCTTTTTTTTTGGCCATGCAGTGTGTGTATATAATGTTTATGGATCAGAGATGGATCGTCTCAACCACTTCCCCAGAGTAGAGAAAATCTAACTGAAATGCAACACTGCAGCACTATCGAGTGCACCTGTGGAAAGGCTGTTCAGTGTAGGCAGAATTGTTATGATGTTAGAAAAGAGTTTCAGAGAACTTTGCTTAACCTCCTCACATGTTCTTAAAGAATGTTGTGAGGAACGTCCTGAAGAGGTCACCTGATTAGCTGGGCAGCCTCAAGATGGAAATCGTAGCTACTCGAATGCTCTTAAAGTGACATTTCATGTTATAGACCTGCTTATACGTTATAGAGCTCTTATAGAAGTGTGATGGCGATGACTTCATGTTATAAATGGATGATATAAGTTGTAGTGTATTGGACAGTATTTTGAGCTATCTGTAGTTGTAGTCATTTGTATGTCATTTATATAAACTCATCCAGCTTCCCTCCAATGAGCAGAACGCTACACCATTAGACCAGAACTTAACAAAGTAACACTGAAGTTGAGGGACCTGTCGTTCTTGATGGACCCCCAGGTGTATCAAGCTTTAGTAGATTCTGATTTCTGGATGGATGGATACTTTACTGATCCCGAAGGAAATTTAGCAGCCAGTAGCAGTTTCACAATAACAGCACATTAAAACGGTGTTGTGCAGTATGAAAAACCTAAATGAGTAGGTACTGGCTCAGCAGTATTATTAACTGTTAACTATAAACTATAAACTATACATAGTACAGGTCACTATGGATAAATATATAAATATCTCACCTCGCAAGGAGGCAAGAAATATATACAAGAAAATAGAAAAAATAGCTGTAGACCTGTAGAGAAGACAGTGCAATAGTAATAAATAAATGTGCATGAATGTGCAGAGGGCGCAGTTATCAGCAGATAATGACTGAATTAACATAAATAAACATGTGCATATATTGGTATTTAAGTAAAGTGGAGTGTCCATGGGTTTAGATGTACAGTATATATAGTAATATATACAATATATAATATATACAATCAATTAATACAATCAATGTAATTTTTGCTGTTTTAAAAACACTGAAACAGGGATTAAAGTTCATGTATATGATATTTGCCCAGTATAAAAAATAAATCGCTTCTGTATCTTTCATTTTTAGGAATATTAAATCTATGAAAATGTAGCAATACATCTGACATATCTGAAAGCTTTGAAAAAAAGAGATACTCAGTAGGTTCCCTTTCAACATCACAAAATGAACAGCTATAATCTATATCCAGTCTTAGTCTTTACCTTAGCAGGACAAATTCTATATAATTATGACTTACTATTTTATAATTATATCTTACTATCTCACAAAGATTTCCCTTCCCTACGTCTGTACGTACTTAAACTGCTTTTCTTTAAAGCTGCTTTGAGACAACATTCGTTGTAAAAAGCGCTCTACAAATAAATATTGATTGATTGATTGACAATTTAAACTTAGCATCTCATAATTATGACTTACTATCTTATAATTGTGACTTACTATATGGCCTTTTTTTCTTTTAGTGGCGGAAACAGGCTTCCATAGGGAACACTGAGATGCACAATGATGTTTAAAGGAGGAGTACGTGAATAATTAAACAAGGATCCAACCCTTTTTATTGCTACCTTTGTTTTTAATGATGTCAGTGCTATCCAGAAACAAGGACTGGGATATTGTGCTATGATCTATATTATGCTGTGGGCAAACTCTGCTCAGATATTGATCTTAAGACTATCAAGTAGTTTTGATCTGAATTTGTCAGCTGAACCTGCGATGAAGCTTGTCAATACTGTGGGAACGTTGACTGGGTGTCACGCCTCTGGGTCTTCCTGACACCGCCGATCTCCCGGACTCCATTCTCCAGAGTGCGCTACCTGATGACGTCACACCCAGTCATCCAATCAGTCACGGTCTAGGTTGGCCGAGTTTTGATTAGCATCACCTGTCATCATTTACACACCTGTATCTAAACCCCTCTCTCTCTCACACACACACACACGTTTCAAAGTTTTGCCAAACACCTGTTTGCGATTCCGAGCGTTGTCCCTGTGACTTACCTATCGATTTTCCTGGTTCAGACTTCCCTTCGTCTCTGACTTTCTCTCTCTCGATTCTCCCTTTGGCTCTATTTGCTCTTTTCTCGTGGGTTCTGACTCTCCTTTTGTGTTCTGACCATTCTCTTGGATTTCCCTTCGGATTCGGTTGCTGGATTGTTTGATCTCCTGGCTTTGACCTCTGCTTGTCTGGACCCGACGTTGCCCTGTTTATATGCATGCTTGTTATTTGCTGTTGTGCTCAGCTTCCTGTTTGTTAAATAAAACCCCTCTGGCTTTTAGCTCTGCTTGCGTCGTGCTTTGCTCTTTGTGCCTGACACCGGGAAAAACCTCAACAAGACCCAAAGACACACACACAAACACCCAGCGCGAGTGAACCAGAGTGCTTTATTTAAAACCCAAAACAGACCTAAAATACCAGGTTTACTTAGCCCTCTCTAGGGGTCCTCCACCCCTCTGTCTGTCTGTCTGTCTGTCTGTCTGTCTGTCTGTCTGTCTGTTTCCAGTGTGTGGTGTGTAAGCCACATGTCCTCCCTTCCTCACACTGGAGAGAGAGCCGGTTTATAAGGGCACAATGCCCCGCCTTCTGACCGCGCACACCTGTGCTTGACCAGTGGGGAGCAGGTGCCCACTTCTGGAGGGAGTGGCAGCGACTCCACCCCACCCCTGAGAACAAAGCTGGGCATTCAGTAATTAATGGCCAAGTAGAATGTTAGTTTGGAACCAATGCTTACAAAAAAGGTCTGTCCTGATAAGTACAGTACTACACATTCTAATTGTAAGAGCTGTGTATAGAAAAGTTGTATTTATAGTTGTATTTATTTATATTTTATTGTTTGTAGCACTGGTTTATGGAACCTAGATAGCATAATAGGTAATAGTTGTTCAAATAAATAATTGGGGAAATTGTTTCACAGTGAAGAGACAGTTTAATAAAGTTATTTAACCATGTATTCTCAAGTCAGAGATTTATTTTCTCTTCTCAATTTTTTGGAATTCTTTTAAATAAATGATAGAAATATCATTTAAGTACTGAAAGTGCTTAAATTTGTTGGTTTTTTTTTTTGGTTGCATAACATACCAGTAACAGCCAAAAAAAGCTAAATAAGTAATATTTATATATTATGTAATATTTATAAATTAAATGCCCCCTCCCCTACACTTACATCCATCATTAATAATGAATTCAACAATGTAGTATGTGTAATGTGGTACTACATGGTTTTGGACACAACTTAGGAAGCTAACTGGCTAACAATGAGCAATTAGCATAGTTGTTTAAATTAATAATTGAGGAAATTATTCCACAGTTAAGAGACAGTTTAATAAAGTTATGTAACCAATTCATCTTAAAATTCTTATTTCAGATGGAGTAATCTAGTACATTTAAACCAGCATGTTCAAAAAGATTAGGTATAATATTCTTAATGGGGCTTGTTTTTCCAAACAATATTACTTATCAATGTGTCCATATTTTTGGCAACATTTGTTGGTACACATAAAGCCTGAGACATACAGTATAAGCTGCTCTTGAAGGTTCTTCAGCTTTGGATAACAACACATAGCCATAGAAAGACTCCTCTCCTTTGCAGACATGAATTAAATACGTTTTTAGTTCAATTTTTAAGGGAACAAAGTTCATAGAGCCACATAAAGATTCATATTGACGAAGTTTAATACCAAGATATGTAACAAACTATTTCACTTGGATGTTTTGTACACTTACAATAACGGTGGTAAAATTGAAAGCTTAATCTTTATATATCAACATATATTATTGTTATTATTAACAGAATTATTGTTCAATGTAGGCATTCAGTCTTCTTGCTTATTACAGTGGCATTGTCCTGCCATCATGCCATTTTGTAAATATTAAAAAACAATACTCCAATAACGCTTAATATTACAATGACAGTGACTATTGTTAGGGAAAGTTATTGGCTAGGGGACAGATGCTGATTTTCACATTGGACCACAGGGGGGCGCCAATCACTGGAGTCTTATAAACTGTGGGCTCAGCCGGAAATGGCGGGTTGGAGCAACGGCGGGAAATGGTGGTGCTTTGAACGCTGTACGTTGGACTGTTCCAGAGAGAGGTTGGCTCTCCCTCTTTTCTTTTCTTCCATCAACAGATAAAACCTGAACGCTACTATGAACACAGCTTGAGCTGGCCGACCACGGGCTCATGGACTTATTTAGACATGCTAAATAAGTAATATTTATATATTACGTAATATGCCCCCCTTACACTTTATTAACTGCATGCAAAATACTATATCAAAACATTACATCCACCAATAATGATGCATTCAACAATGTAGTATGTGTAGCGTGTTACTACATGGTATTGGAAACAACCTAGGGAGCTAACTGGCTAACAATTAGCATGGTTGGTGTAGCTCAGCGGGTAACACCTCGATCCACCACCACATGTGGGAGACTGGGGTTCGAATCCCGGTCTGGGTGACTATGCTGTGCTACACCAATAAGAGTCCTTGGGCAAGACTCCTAACACTACATTGGCCTACCTGTAATATGATTAACCTTGTAAGTCGCTCTGGATAAGGGTGTCAGCTAAATGCCTTAAATGTAAATGTAATGCCAGCAATGAATTGAATGCCCCTTGTGGTCAAAACTGGTATAGCATGTACATTTTAAGTTTCCCTGGCACAGTCATGAAGGAGCAACTGGGTTAAGCTGGGTTAAGCTGCAGTGCCACCCTGAGGCAGAGTTAGTCAAGAATACCAAAAACAGAAGCTTGTCAACTGTAACTCAAGCATGATAAACAATTACAGCATAATATAATGAATTTTTTTTTTTTTTTGCAGGAACCCCTCGGAATTTTGATTTTGAGACATTCAGGGGGTCCAAGATGTTAATTAGTGGGTCCTAGATCCCACTGGATCCCCTGTATTTCCTTAAATCTTTAATTTCTTTATAAGATAAAAAAAGAAGATAAATTAATGTGGAAACATTATAATGCTTATATTAAAGACTTAGTTTCATGTCTGAATATGCATTTTAAAAAAGACTTTAATCCAAATTATAGCTGTTCCAATAGAAAAAAAAATCATTGTTAAAGTCAGAATGGATGCATTAATATCAAGACTCATAGCATTTACCAACAACAATATGTATACATATATTTTAAACTATTTTGTCTTGCAGTAAGAGTAAAATGTATGCACACATTAGTAGTAAGTGTTTCCTTTATTACTAAAAGTAAGACATTATTATTAACAATATTTTTTAGTTATTAATTTGAGTTGCAAAATGTGTTCTTCTTTTTAGGGAGTACTGTCTTCTTCACATCCTTTCAGAATCACAGAAACACCTGTGGATTTTTTCATGAGAGAAGTCTGCTTTTCTGCCATCTCTCAAAGATGAAAGCCATGATGGTAGACCAGTCCCACTGTTCTCTGCATCTTTTCTGAGAAATATTTATTGAATTTTTATTTCATATTTAATGACTTATGCACATTACTGACTGACAAAACGTCATGTATGATCATTACTTCTATGAAATATACAATACACAACAGCACTTTTATTAAAATTCCTCATTTATTGTTTTACACAACATTTGTACATGTACTTACATCATTCATTTAGTACCTGAGTGTTACTGCAGCTAGTTATATACACAGTAGATGAACGAACAACTAAAACTTATTAATACATGCAGTATGTACTTAAGAAGAGAATCTTAAGTGTGGCTCATATTAATGCATGTATTAGTTGGTCAATGATTCCTGTAAATTCTTACCCACAACCTTTTTGTCATAGTCATTTAAAAATACTCTGGATTTAGTACGTTCTGTACGTTCTGTCCTTTCCCCACCATTGTGAAACTTGTGGTGTGGAAAAGAGAAATGGTACTGTAAGTACAAGTAGTCACGTTACAATATGTCTGGAAGCGAACCACAGACCACAGATTTCTGGAGGACTAGGTGGTTGTTGTCTGGATCGCTCCTCTATCGAAAAACAGCTTTCAAACGTGAACAAACTTTTGCAGAACAAGCGGTCTTGGGTCCAGGAAAAAAGCCCTAGTGTGAAAACCCCCTTAATCAATTTTGCTTAGGCTAGACTCGGCACTGGCCAATACTTAAAATAGAAGATGCTAATATTACAAAAATGTACGGTGGCGTATTTGCTGCCACGCACAGGAAAAAATATATCCCTCGGTATCTCGTATTTACGAGAAAAAATGTCATAATTACGAGAAAATATATGTCCTAAACAGGAGAAATCAAATGTCTATCTTCTGTGAAACGCGTTAAAGCCGTGGCGCTGCTGGCTGGTGAACAGGCTAGTAGCTGTGTTTGACTCTGTGGTTCAGTCTGTGATCTAATGTTGCTGTATGTTTGGATTAAACTTCACCGAAAATGTTCAGATCATTTCACACCAAAAGCGGGAACCGCGGTATGACATCACACAAGGCTTCAGTACGGGAAGCGAAACAGCACAAAAGCACAGTGGATCCTGTGCGTGGCAGCAATACGCCACCATAAAAATGCTAATTTCAGTAATAACAAATGAAAGGTTAACTGGTATTATGTACTGTATATAAACCAATTGAAGTTAATTCTTTCTTTCTTGCACAGCCCCCCCCCCCCCCCCCCAAAAAAAAAAAACACAACACTAGAACAGAATTAAAATCATACCCTAACCTACACTACATTGCCAAAGGNCGGGCGGAGGACTGGGAGTTGAAAAACTGGACTGTCCGGCCTAAAACCGGACGTGTTGTCACCACAATCTGGAGAGACAGGTTTTATAGGCCATTTCCCCCCTCTAAAGGTACAAGATCATACACGAGGGATTTAGTATTGGAACTAGGTATTGTTTCACCAGATGGTCAACTCTCCTAACCAATAATAGCCTAAAGCTATTTAACCTTTCACCTACAGCTATATACCCCTGATGATAACCCTTTCCCAGGACTCCAGATCCTTTTGTAAATGCGTAAAATGCAAGTTCTGTTCCGGGAACGCAACTCCTCCCAGAGGGTAACAAACGGCAAAACCCACCAACAATATATAGAATTGTTGAACTTATACACACTTATACACAAACATTGATATCCGACACCAGTGAGCTCTGCAAGATCATTTGTTTGCCACTTCTGGTTGAAATATTCCAGCAATAAAAATAATGCACTAAACATAAAGCAGCAAATGTTTAATGGAGTTCAACAACCGTATAAACTTTCTTTTGATTCCGTGCCCATATAGTTACAGCAGCTATGAGACATGCCACAACGGTTACCACACAGACTGGGATCACTATAGCAATTAGATTCAGGCCTGGATTGGAAACTACTAAAGGTGTGGGACCTGGGACAAACTTTGTTGCTCGGGCAATGTTAGATATCTCGGACTTCGTTGTGTCCTTGTCCTCTGACTGGATAGCAAAGAATAGAGTGGTTCCATTTTGGATTGGGACATCAGGCGAGAAGGAATACCGTTCATCCAGCCCTGATTCTTGTGGCTGGAGTGCAGACGTGTTTACTAGATTGGCATTGCTGAAGTGCTTCTGGAGCACTTCCAAACGTTCGCTCCATCTAATCTCGTAGGATTCAGCTTGAAAGGAGAAGAAAGAAAACTATCAGTATATATTCAGTTCATGAAGGGTCTACCTCTCTCCTCTAACATGGTCAATTTAACTTATTAACTGCTAGTTAATTAGCTGATGAGTAGTTGAAACGGATGTGTTAAACGATGTACAAAACTAAAAAACTAATAAACTGTAATATCAAAGATTAGCCAATTAAATTACAGGGACCTCAGTAATGTGTACCGCATGCGGGCCCATGAAGGCTATCCAAGTGCTATAGCAGTGAGTCCTCTAAAGTGGAAAGGTGCAAGGTTACCTGTTCCCTGATCAAAGTCCTCGCCAGGTGCCGTCCAGTTGAGAAGCACAGTGTCCTCCTGGATTTCAGCGCTCAGGTCTGTGATCTTGTTGGGAGGGAAGTTTGGTGGGGTTACACCTGGGGGCACACTCACCACAAAGCTCTCTCCAATGGCTGTTCTGGCGAAGCTGCCAACATCAGCTGACTTCATACTCACTGGGGGCTTCGGAGGGTTTAGCTTTACTTGACCTGAAAAGAAGAGCTGAATGACAAATGCAACCCCGTGCAGACAGCTTGCTAAACTTTGAGATTTGTAACCCAGTTGGTATCAAAATAGCTTCCCATCTTTTTCCAAGTTTTCAGTCTGTGATGCCGCTAAAGGCCAACTAGGCAAAGAGGCTTAGTGTAGTTGATGCAGCAAAGTCAGGCAGTAAATACACTATACTGTCAAAAGTATTCACTCACCCTTCGAAATCATTGAATTCAGGTGTTCCAATCACATCCATGGCCACAGGCGTATAAAACCAAGCACATAGACATGCAGACCGCTTCTACAGACATTAGTGAAGGAACGGGTTGCTCTCAGGAGCTCAGTGAAGTCCAGCTCGCAACTAAATATTCCAAAGTCAACTGTCAGTGGGATTATAACAATGTGGAAGCGATTGGGAACAAAGTGGGAGGCCACATAAAATGACAGAGCGGGGTCAGTGGATGCTGAGGCGCAAAGTGCGCAGAGGTCACCAACTCAGTCGCTACAGACCTCCAACCTTCATGTGGCCTTCAGATTAGCTCCAGAACAGTGCGTAAAGAGCTTCATGGAATGGGTTTCCATGGCCGAGTAGCTGCATCCAAACCTTACAGCACCAAGCGCAATGCAAAGCGTTGAATGCAGTGGTGTAAAGCGAGCGAATACCTTTGGCAACATAGTGTATCTCAGTTGTGTGGTATGGCTAGTAGTAGGGCAAACATCAGTGGGAATGGATGGATCTCAAATAAATAAAATACATCCAACCCTTGTATTTCATGGCATATTTGCTCCAGAAACACATTAATGTTCTAAAAAATTAATTATGTAATGTGCTGAAAGTTTGCCATGCTTACCATCCTCAATGTATCCAGGCATGTACAGAGCACCACTGTGTCTGTTGGGTGAAAACTCCTTCTTCGTGTCCTCATGGTCCCTCGCATCCACTTTCAGATTGTACCGTCCATTCTTTAATTTTGTAAAATATCTAGAATAGATGCCATCATCTTTCTCAAGATCAGCTCCTGTAAAAGAGTTCTTCCTCAGTATGTACAACATCTAAATTATATCATTATTTAATTCAAGCTCATGTGGCCCATAATTAAATAACTACTAATTCCAGGGTTGTACCTGCTCCGTTATCCAGGAGGTCTAATTTTACTGTATGTCCAGTATCTGACTGGAAGGTGGTGATGACTTTGGCCCCTACCACAGGAAGGTTCCCCTGCTTGACTTCAGCATACACTACCATGGGTTCACTACCATCACTGGTTAACTGGTTCATTTGAGCCTTAGTCATGACTGGTGGGACATCATGACGGGCTGCCCGACTCGTTACTGTTAAGGTGATGGTTTGAGCAGTTGATTCTCCGTTGAGGAAGCTGTATTTCCAGTCTCCAGGCTGGTGTGCACAAGAGGAAGCGGGAAAAACAGTGTGTTTTGTTGTCATTCATTTACACACTCATTATTAAAAGAATAGTTGCACCCAGAAGGAAGTGTGGGGTTGCAGTGCTGTTGGGAAGGAAGATAAAGGTTACCAGGTACAATAAATGATGATAGATTAAGACTGATATGGACAATATTTACTCAGCTACACATACAGAAGTAGTGTCTCTCAGTATGCTGTTGGGCCGCCATGTTTGCTAACCCAACATGCCAGACGTTTTGGCATGGAGTTGTAGAGGTTCCTAATGGTGTCCTGTGATAATCCATCCCATGCAGCTTGAATATTCTCACTGCAGTTCCTGCAGATGGTGCGGTAGGGGTGGAGGTGGAGTGACATTAGGTCTTCTGGATGTGTGACACGTGACAACAAACCGTTCATCTTGTCGTTAACCACGGTGCCTCCACACACGGATTTGTTGGTCGTCTCCACCAAGACAAAAGCAAGACTCGTCACTGAAGATGACCTGCTGCCATTCTGAGTTCCTCCATGACAGTCTGGCACAACACCATTGCAGTCTTTGGTGATGTTGATGTGATGTCACGTCACTGCTCGTTCAACTATTTCAAACCTACCCACCAAGTTTCATTCCTGTTGATTGATTCCTTCTGGGTGCAATTTTTTTTTTCAATGATGAGCGCATATTAACTTAGTCAAGAATTACACTGAAAAAATGTGGACTGTCCATTAGTGATGTCTTACCTCTGCAGTCCCAGGAATATTTAAGGTGATCGTTTTTGTAGCTGTATTGTCAGTGATATGAGTCTGACCATACACTGAACCACTTGGCGACTCTATGTAGACGGCAGGTGCACTTCTTTCATAGAATACTGTAAAGGTGGTGCTGTTTCCTACAGTCCGGTCTATGGGCACCGTTCCATTGAACCAATCGATAGTGATCATCCCAGTGCTCACAAGCTGTTGAGGAAGTTAATAGATATATATATATATGTATATATATATATATATATATATATATATATAAGGACACTTCAGTGCCAAGCAAAACTATTTCTGCTTTCATGTAGCTCACCTGAACAGTTTGTTTGATGGGATCTCCATCTGACATTGCAAATGAAGAAAAGGAGTCCATAAGTTGGTTGGAAAGCAAAGTCTCACTGGCCACCACAAAACGTCCCTCTAATAAAAACAAGAAAACATGTTAGAACCATCATCAAACTCACTTTACTCTGATTCTGTTCAGTCCGGTCAGTGATTGAACTAAGGGTGAAATTCTATTAACTGAGAATAACATGAATTTGTTTTCACCGGATCACGTAATGGGTCTTTAGTATCAGGATTATATCCAGATAAAGCCAGGCCACATGAAAATGCCAATGTAAATGTTCCCAGGGCACGGATTCCTATCAAATCATTCAAACCACTTCAGGAAGTGGTCCGAGACGCATATGTTATAGCAGTGTAAACACATCTGTCTCTCCAAGAACCCAAACCCCTTACTGTACTTCACTGGGCACATGATCCGTGTGTGCAATGAAATTAATAATGAAAGATTCACATGGTTGGGAACCAGACAAAACTAAATGCTTCATGGCAATATGGATCTATATGGAGACTACTACACTACTGTGTAAAACAAGCTGCAGATGATAGAGGCTGATGGGATAAACAGCTGGTAATTGGCTGCTGGGTAACGAGCGGATTTGCATATTACGCATATTCCACAGAGCAATTGGATTACAGTCCGACTAACAGTCCGGAGGATGTGTTTGCCTACCAAGTGTAAATGCATTCCACTATCTGTATTACCTGTTAGATTCGCCATGGTTATGAGCACATCAGAGGCACTTGGACCAAGCGCTAACGTGTTAATGATGGCACCACTGTTCACTGCTGAGTCTAAGCAATATGCAACATTATCAGTCGCTTCACCATCTGTCAAAAAAACGATATCATCTCCTATTGTGCTTCCATCATCTTTTTGAAGGGCCTGAAAAAAATTATGTATTATTAGCGTCATAAATTATTTCTGGGTTGGTTTACTTGATTAAGTCTAGACTGAGTATTAGACCACAACATTTGTCCATCCTATGAAAATCCAGTTTAATTGAGCTTGTATTGATTAAACCAATACAAAATAAAAGCACATGCTGTGTCTTACCTCAAAGCCTTTTGCGAGTCCTGTACACATGTTTGTCGATCCTGAGGCAGTTCTTGGCAGCTGTCTAATTAAATTCTCTCTTGAGGCCATACCCTTTATTTTAGTCAATGGGCTGATAATGCGGGCATCAGTGCTAAACTCTACGATGGCCACAGAGGCTTCCTCCTCCACAATATCCCTCAAGAACAATGCAGCAGCTTGTTGTTGTCGGAGAATTCTCTCATCCTTTAAAGAAAAGATGATCAGCAACCAAATATTACACGGTTTCAATATTATACAAGTTATTATACAAATTCACAGGTCAGTTGTCTCTTTGTTAATTGGTATTGAGTGTTCATTTGTTGCAACTAAGAGGGTGAAGCATCTGACCACACCTCATGTCTTCAAAAGAAAATGAACTTTTTGTTTGTGGCTCTCAAAGGAAAGTTTCTAGTCACAGATTCTAATCTAATCATTTGTCACGCCTCTGAGTTTCCCTGACGCCTCCGATCTCCCAAACTCCATGTCCCAGAGTTCATTACCCCAAATGTCCCCCCCAAAATGCCTTTCTCCTCTGGATTTGTCTGCCTGTACCTCCTGTTCTCTGGTTCTCGACCCCTGCCTGCCTCTCTGGTTATTCTCTCTGCCATATACCCTCAGTAATATTTGTCTGGTCCATGCTGTTGTGCTTTATTACCATCCTGTCTAATAAATCTCAACTGACTTTTAGCTTGGCGTGCCTCGATCTAAGTTTGTTAATCCTGACATCATTCAAAGGACCTTCAGGAGGTGGTCCGAGACGCCTTTGAGCCACATGTTATAGAAGTGTAAACACATCTGTCTCTCCAAGAACCCAAACTCCGGCCCTTAATAAAAAAAGTGACATGCTTTTTCATAAAAGCGTGTCACATCGCGACATACCTGCATGCTTCCAGAGACATCAAGGATGAGGCAGACAGCCCGATGTCTCCTCTGGATCACTCGGAATGTTGGGGCTGGTGGTGGGGATTGTAGAGGTGTTAAGCTCCNAGCAAAAACAGCAACAACAAAAAAAAACTAAGTATGACTTTGATTTTTTTACTCAAGTAGATCAGATGATTCCTTCATGTAAGACAAGGACCAGAATGGGACTTTTTCAGACCTGGAGCTACATACACACAGACAGACAGACAGACAGACCCAGCAAATGTCCAGCAAAGGGGATCAGACTGCATTCCTAACAGCAGTACAGTCCTCACCCTACATTTACCAACACCCTGACACCAAACAACACCAACCGGTCAGAAAGCTTCATATACACATACTGGATTCACATAGATATCATACAGTTGCTGAGTTATTACAGACACAACCTCTTAGTTATGAATACGGATCGAAAAGTGAGAAATGACTGATACCTCATTGGAGTCACAGGCCAAATGCATCGAATAGAGGGCCAATCAATTCGGCACAGTGCTCATACGTTTTTGCTGGTGTCCCGTGTAGTAAAGCACAACTCCGGGTTTTCGAAGCTGACGGGATCTGGAAGCTCCTCGGTACTAAAACACTGAGTTAGGAGAAACTAAATGTAAATGACACCACTGCGTTTAGCCTTCGCCATATATCGCTCCTGTCCTGAACACCTAAAAAAAATTTTGCTCAACAGAGAGAAGAATAAAAACTGTACCTGAGTGGAGCTCTCGTTGACTCCATCAGCCATCTTGCTGCCCGCCAACAGCCGAAAGCGGGACTAGTGATGTCGAGTCCAAAAAAGTCGGTCCTTCGAGTCGAGTTTTGGCCAATGAATGTAAGAGTCGAAATACTAAGAATTGACTCAATCGACTCCATGTTTTTTCATAGTAGTCGATGTAGTCGATGAAAAGAGATATTAAAACAGAGGCAAGTGTAAAGCAAGTTAGAAATGGCATCAAGGATTTGATCGATTCCAGAGAGTCCGAGTCGATTCCAGGAAACCCGGAATCGTGCTTTACTACACGGGATCCCAACAAGAGGTTGTGTCCGTAATAATTCAAGTTGTATGCGTAAATGTTTATACTTGTATCACAAAAGAGACACAGCACTACGACATAATGTGCAGACCTTTGTGTACAACAAATGTGCTTATGTACGAGTGTGGATGAGTACCCATGAGAATATGAGTATATGTGCACCCTGTTCATTAGTAATGAGTTACCATGTGCTTCACTTTATAATACTGTTCTACATCATAAGGAACTCCTAAGGGAGAACACAGTAGCACCCTGCTCATTAGTAATGAGTCACCATGTGCTTCACTTTATAATACTGTTCTACATCATAAGGAACTCCTAAAAACATAATTTCATTTTAATGAAAATAAAGATGAGAGCAGAACAGGCTGGTCTACTGAATACTGTATTTTAGCACTGGTCCTATCTTTAGGCTGACGTGTACATTCATTCACACTGATGATGTGCATTGGTGTTTTGAGGATGCTGATCAAAAAAAGTACAGTGTGATGTGGTGCTGATGAGACTTGTTTCTATAGCTGACAATAATGGAGGGTATAATCCTTCACAGTTTAGATACTGCACGCTGTGTAGTGTATTTCAGTACTTGATATACACCACATCAGTTAGCAGTTCACCAGGAAGCTTGCAAGACTCTGCCACTGAGCAAATAATGTAAATGGACCAGGAAATTATTGGTAGTTATTCTAAGACGCCATAGTTACTAAGTAAATAGTGATTGCACAACATGATATCTGCCAGTATATTCTTATTATTATTCTTGGTACACATTGTTGTTAACTGCTAACTAGTCCCATAGATAGATAGATAGATAGATAGATAGATAGATAGATAGATAGATGCCATTCATTTCCACAAGGATGGAAACGGTGAGTCTTTACTTTGTACCAATTTTTTCATTTGTTTTAGAGTAGGCCAACTGTATGATGTGCATAGTTATACTACATCCAGTTGCTTAACCTGTTGGTTAAGGTGGATAGATAGATGGATGGATGGATGGATATAGATAGATAGATAGATAGATAGATAGATAGATAGATAGATAGATAGGGAAATGCTAGTAGTATGGTGTGGTATAAAAACACCATAATAACAGGAAAAGGTGACTAAAGCTAGTAAATATACTCCCTGGACCGGAAACGAATGCATGCATCATTTCTTCTCTAATACACGTTTACACATCCAGTTTGCGTAACCTGTTGGGTAAAGGTTATTACAAATGTGTACAGTGCTCATGGAAGACTGCACTGAAGTGGACATGAAAAGACCCAACAGGACTGACATTATGAAGATGTATAGAAGCTTCTTGCCTCCATAGTTTGGTGGTATTCCTAAGAAGGGGGGGGGGCGTCTTCTCCCCCACATTTTCCCTTAAATAGGAGTTAATTTAGGATAATTTTATTAATAAGGGAAAAAAGACACATTGCAATCAGTCTTATGACTTCCTTTATTGAAAAGCTGCCAACTTTCATGCACACTTTGGAAAGAACCACTTCTGTTTAATGAGTTACAAAAATGACATTCATTTTCAGTTATTTAAGGTGTTCACATTGCTGTTCACACTGCCTTAAAGTATGACACACTTTCAAGTTGCTTTCAAGACTAATTCTTGAGAGAGACTGAGAGAACACAGCCAATGGCTAAAAACAAAAGGGTTCAAAGTTGTATTGTGTTAGAAAAGGCTCACAGCTGAACGTGTTGATTCACCACAGCCACAGACTCTAGCCACAGACTCTAGCCACAGACTCTAAGACAATGGATGACACTAAACTTTATTATTAGCATCTTGTTTGAGGGAGCCAAGTCTGTTTAAAGCAGTCCCACAGTTTCACCAGACGGGTTCACCGTTTCAACTAGATTACTTTAGAGAGCTCTTTATGTGGAAGCTGGAAAATGTATATGTAATGTATATGTATATGTACGGTGGCCAAGAAGTGCAAAACTAAAAGGGTAGGTCTAACACACAGGAAGTGCTTGTTGCAAACCCCTGTCCGAAGAAAGGGAAGAACAGGCGACGTCTAAACCACTTGGAGTTGGAAATGTTAACGAAAGTAAGTGGGCTGTAACGCTAGCTGTAGTAGATAACCAGTGGTTTATAACCAACTCCAAGTGGTTTAGACGTCGCATGTTCATCTCTTATTTCCCCAGGAAACACAAAAGCATGCCAGCTGGCTAAAATGCATGGACTCACTCTACCACTGCGAAACAGTTTGACCGACACAGGTCCGCAACAAGCACTTCCTGTATGTTAGACCTACCCTTTCCGTCAGAATTTGCAGTCTGTAAAAGTGTTTCGTTACTGGTAAAAGTGTTACGTCTTGTAAATTTGTTTTTACTTTTTTAATTTTGTTTTCGAAAATGTTTTTTTTTTTGCGCTTGTCAAATTGTTTTTGCTTTTGTAATTTGTAATTAAATGTTTTCTTGCATGTACATTTTTTTTTTCATTTGTAAATTTGTTTTTATTATTTAATTTGTTTTGCACTTCTCGGCCACAGTATATATGTATATCATTGCTGTCCAATGAAGAACGTGTCTCCATGTTTGTTTCTTTTTACTTTTTTGCATCATTTGAACACAGCCGCTGCCGTTTACACTGTGTGAAAATTTCATGGGGAATGTATCAACAGAAATGACCCAAAACCGCTTGGAAAACCGTCTGGTTCCATTGACTTCCATTATAATTCAATCAGGTTTTTGGCCTCTCCTGTGAAGTTNGTATATATGTATATCATTGCTGTCCAATGAAGAACATGTGTCTCCATTTTTGTTTATTTTTACTTTTATGCATCATTTGAACACAGCAGCTGCCGTTTTACACTGTGTGAAAATTTCATGGGGAATGTATCAACAGAAATGAGCCAAAACCGCTTGGAAAACCGTCTGGTTCCATTGACTTCCATTATAATTCAATCAGGTTTTTGGCCTCTCCTGTGAAGTTGCCATTTTGGAGAAACTTGGTTTTCTTTGGACAGCGACGATATGCATATGTATAGGTATATGCATATGACCATAGTGATCTTTGTGTGCTTATCTGTTGCCAGTCTCTTCCCCTCCACTTTCTTTCTCCGCTTTCTTTCTTTTCATTGCACATGCGGTTACAACAGCTATGAGACATGCCAAAACGGTTACCGCACACACTGAGATGACTATAATGACTAGGAGACTGGGATGTAGGTCTAAAGTTTCTGGAGGTTTGGGACTTGGAACAAACTTTGTCACTCGAGCAATGTTAGATACCTCAGACGTCAGTGCCTGCTTATCCTTTGTCCGGACAGCGAAGAACAGCGTGGTTCCATTTTTGATTGTGACGTCAAGCCGGAAGGAAAAATGCGCAGCTGAACCTGCTTCCTGTGGCTGGAGCTCAGATGTGTTTACTGGATTGGCAAAGCTGAAGTTGTTCCGAAGCACCTCCAAACGTTCACTCCACCTAATTTCATAAGAGTCAGCTTGAAAGGAAAAGAAATGCAAAGATTAGGGAGTTGCTGTTTACAGAAAGTACATCCTCAAGTCATGAGCGGCCATACGTCTCTTGTCTGGTTACGAAGTGCTTGCTAGCTCGCTGATTGAATCAGATGTTTTCAGTGATGCAGAATGCTAAACTGAACTGCTGTCAGTATGATAGGCTTTCCTGAATAATTCTAATACTTGAGTATTTGATCAATATGCTGATAACTGTTTCTGTGTTAAGTAACCTTTAGACGTTACAGAACCCTCTTGTGGATTCCGGATTTCCAGAGCTTTATTTATTTATTAAAAAAATAAAAATTTATCATAAAACCAGGTGAAAACGGCAAACACAATGGACGTGATAGGCTATAAAACCTCAAGTTATACCCAGGTAGCACTACGCTAAAGTAGCCTAATCACAGCATAACTTGTAACCTATAGCTGGAAAACAAAAAAGCCAAAATATGAAATAAATGACATTTGAAAGGTGTTTATTGTAGCCAGCCAGTTTCAGCCAATATGAGCGACAGAAATCGCTCAGATTGTTGTCAGATTCTGCTTGATATTGGAAAACAGTGTTAAACTATGCAGTAAACAGGTAAACAGCTCTACAGCTGTTCTAACCCAGAGTGTTCATCTGTTTAGACACACCCAGGGATATAATAGAGGTAGGTATAGATTAATCACGCGCAGTATTAATCACATGAACAGTTCATTTGCATTTTATCAATTCGTCATATCACGGGGCTGGAACAAGTCAACCACTGAATAGAGGCTAACTGGAATACAGACCACTGATGTTTTTTCTTAAAAGCAAGTTATATTTCATGGGTGGACAGCAGGCAATAATTCTGACATGTTTCCAAATGCCTTCTCTTTGTTGTCCAGTCTAGCATTCAGGGCCTTGTGTATTTATTGTTCAGTATATACACTCAACATCCAAAGGAATAGCTGCACACAGAAGGAAGTATGGGATTGTAAAGCTATTGGGAAGGAAGATAAACCAGGAACAATGAATGATGATAAATTTAGACTGATATGGGTAATATTTATTGAGCTGCACATACAGAAGTAGTGTCTCTCAGTA
>CM067488.1:26707523-26765597 GCA_034552555.1 Semaprochilodus insignis
ATTCCACCCATTTATACTGGGGCGGGATGTCACTGAAAGGTGGTGCTCAGAAAAACGTAGTATGACAAAGCTTGATAAGAG
Organism: Semaprochilodus insignis; assembly: GCA_034552555.1. Taxonomy (NCBI): domain Eukaryota; kingdom Metazoa; phylum Chordata; class Actinopteri; order Characiformes; family Prochilodontidae; genus Semaprochilodus; species Semaprochilodus insignis. Next base: position 26,707,605 of record CM067488.1, read on the forward strand.
ATCATCAATAATAAAGAGCTTATTAGAATAAAGAACTTATTAGAATTAGTTCTTTATTATTAGATAAAAGGGAACTACACACCCCACAAAACATTTGAGTTCAGCTTTCACCCCAGCACCAGTCGTCTGACTTTGCACTCTTACGCTATTTTTTTTTCCAGACCTAAAACTGCTTACTCTGTGATTCTGGTACATTTGCTCAAGTGTGAAAGCTGTTCTCAAACCCAGGAATGGTCCAGACAACCGATTTCTGGTCAATCGGTGGTCTGGAGTTTGCTTTCCAATGTAATACTTAAAGATTATTATAGTTATGTAAATCTATAGTTATGAGACAAGTGAATACTGCCAATCCCAATAACCTGTGCAAGAGAAACATGTTGGAATACTGACTTTACTGTTTTATTGCTTCTTCTTCTAATAGAACAGAATGGTATAAATCCTTTACTCAGCAATGTATTACTCGGCAATGTTACCACTATAGCTTTTAACACCTCGTAACACAGCTCAAACCTGCCCCACTCCTATGCCCTGCCCTGTTCTGATGAAATGATCAAGTATAAACTTGTCTTATATAAACTTATATGCATCAAAAAACATAGTTTTTAGTCCATAGTTGATTTAACTGTACATATAAATCTCTGCATGAATTCGAGGAGAAAATACTTTAGTTTTGAGGCAAGGGAAGTTTAGCCTCACTGCTATATTAAGTCAATGAATGTTTCTCATTAATGATTGGATGCCAGAAGGAAAAGAGAAAGTCAACAACAACTTTACATTTTTCGGATTTCTTTTTCTTACTTTAAGTGCAGATGAATGGTAAAAGTTACTGGCTGTGTTTGGTTTTGTAGCACTTGTAGTATTTGAAGATATCGGATGACACTACGTCACAAATCGCTGTTTTTTTTCTTGTTCCTGGGTCACGACAATGATGTTTTGAAAAGTTCTCTATTTTCCAGAACATATTCAGTGCTGAGTAGACTTCAAGTAGCTTCCGGAACTGTAAGAACTCTCCAGAAGTTTATAGAACTGTCTGGAATTTTCTAGAACTTTCAAGATTTGTTTAGAACTTTCTAGAACTGTCTGGGACTGTCCAGTAGTACACACAGCAGTGTAAATACAGGTGTGTTAAAACAACCATTTCAGTTGATTTTCAAGCTGAGTGAGTGGATGGTGGATACAGAGCTACAGTTAATTTAGAGGGCATAAAGAGGCTGCAGCATCCAGCAGACACATTCTGCTACATCTGTTATCAAGACAAGAGTAAAACGTACTCTGTGAAAGCATCTGCTAAGATGTTTGAGGCCTGCAAAGCATACTTCGGCATACCTTTCGGGGATCAAGACAAACTGTGCACACCTCATTTCACGTGAGAACACTGCAGGAAGGCTCTTGAAGGTAGGGTGGACAATTGCTGCTTGACTAGATGGCAGAATTTTTTTTATAAAGTTTTGACTTTTTATTGAAATTTAAAAGCTGTTATTAAGAAATTTGTCACGGTTTTTGATGTTCTAGCTAAATAAATATTCCAGTATATATTTTATGCACTGTGTTAATATCTTACACATTACTGAGTAACGTGAAATAAATCAGATTTGTTCATTTTATTGTCACAGAAACGCAGTTTGTGATGATTATACCTATTTTTGTTTACGTTTTACACATAAGAACGAAAATCTTGTTAAATAGTGTAATCTCTAAAAAAAAACACAGACGTCATATTTTTGTTTTATTACGTGCACCAACTAGAAATAAACTAGACAGTTTCAACAGTAGTTTGGTAGTATATCTATATATTACTCTCTTCATAATGCATAGTTGCATGCAAAAATAATATGCAAAGGTTTACACCCCTGATTAAGTAACATATTTGATTGTGCACATCCTTTACAGAGTACATACAGAGCAATATGTTAAACTCAGCAAATACATAGAAATTGTGCATTAAAACTGACCAACAAATAACATGTTTGTTTTAAGTTTGTTCCCTATATAGGGCTTGTTAACTATTACATGAGTATATCTATGAATTAATACCTTGATTTGATTGATGAGCTCTTCATTTTCAGGCACAGCTGGGTTGATGGCTATGAGAATGTCAGTGTATCCGTTTCCATCCAGTTTGATTCCTGTAACTGGTCCCAGTGTATTCAGGAGCAGCAACACCACCACCACAGCAGCCGCTTTGGCCATGACTGCAGAACTGAAACAAGAAGCCCAGAATGTGTGAACTGTTATACACTAAGTTGTACCACCCCTTATTCTGATGACTCATAAGGGGGAAATCACAAGTGCCTCTTCATTTTGAATCTTTGTTGGGATTATCCAGGGAAAATCAGAGCATGGCCTTTGTTCTGCTGTTATACCACACACTGTTACAAATCCTGTGCTTTTATAAATTGTACCACTCCTTTGTCATTTGCATTGCTGCAGTGAAGAGTAATTGGGGCTGATGGATACATTTTCCGACACCCACTGGATATGATTTTTCATACTGGGATTGGATTTTGTAGGAATCCTCATGTCTTCCATCCAGAACCTGCACCCAGGTGAAAGTATGGGTACTGTGTAAATATCTTACTCAATTAAAAATGGAATAAAGGAGCAAAAATATACACTATACAGCCGGCTGTATGTGGACAGTTCTAATTTCTGAGTTAATGTGTTTTAGCATTGCTAACTGGTAAATGAAATGAAGCACATAGTCTTGCAATCTCAATAGACAAACATTGGTAGTAATATAGGTTGTACTGAAGAGCTTGGTGACCTTAAATGTGGCACTGTGCTTGTGTGATGTCTGTCCTGGTCTACTATTATGTTAAGTGCCATTATTGTGAAATGAAAGCACCTACACTATATTGCCAAAAGTATTCACTCACCTATCCATATAATTGAATTCAGGTGTTCCAGTCACTTCCATGGCCACAGGTGTACAAAACCAAGCACCTAGTCATGCAGACTGCTCCTACAGACATTAGTGAAAGAATGGGTCGCTCTCAGGAGCTCTCCAGCGTGGTACCGTGATAGGATGCAACAAGTCCAGTCGTGAAATTTCCTCACTACTAAATATTCCACTGTCAACTGTCAGTGGTATTATAACAAAATGGAAGCCGATTTTGAACAATAGGAACTCGGGCACAAAGTGGTTGTAAAATGTAAAATGATGGGCCGGGTCAGCGGATGCTGAGGGGCATAGTGTGCAGAGTTCGGCAGCTTTCTGCAGAGTCAATCACTATAGACCTCCAAAAACTTCATGTGGCCTTCAGATTAGCTCAAGAACAGTGCATAGAGAGCTTCATGGAATGGGTTTCCATGGCCGAGCACCTGTATCCAAACCTTACATCACCAAGCGCAATGCAAAACGTTGAATGCAGTGGTGTAAAGCACCATGCCACTGGACTCAGTGGAGACATGTCCTCTGGAGTGACAAATCAACAGTCTTTGCAACAGTAAAAATGTGTTCTCTGACATATTAGACAATTATGTGCTTCCAACTTTGTGACAACAGTTTGGAAAAGACCCTTTCCTGTTTCAACATGTCTATGCCCCTGTGTGTAAAGCGATCTCCATAAAGATATGATCTGACGAGTCTGGTGTAAAGGAAAGCAGCATACTTTACATACATCAGTCTAATCAATGCAACAGAAGTTTGCTTTGTTTGGTGGTGTTTATTACAATGGTGTGTGGTACATTGACTAATTGGCAGTGCATGTCAATGAATTTGTTTTACACTGTCCTGAAATTGGTTGGATGTTTTAATACAATCAATAATTGTGCAGCAAGTCAACAGAAAATTAGAAATTTCCACAGTGTCTGTGATTTGTAATGAGTGGTTTGAAGGTCTAGAAGCAAATGTATAGAGTAAACAGTAGACACGAGTTAACAATGCTGGTGAGGATGGAGGTAGGTAGCTCTCTTTTTGCTAAATACCTCTTTATGGTCAGCATTAGGGGGTCAGGATGTCAAGGTGGAGGTGTGCTGGTGGTTCACTATTGGACTATAAGGGTCCAATCCACAGTATCAACAGTAATGTTTTTGAAGCCAGAAATAAGCCTACAATGGTCTTATGTATGTTAGTGCTAAAGAATAGCAGAAAACAGACACACATTGGATGGCTCCAACTGTGAAGTGGACCCACTCTGGTCTGCCATCAAGTACAGGTCATCAGAGCTGAAATTTCCAGTTGAGGGCATAGGACAGTGATCACAGCAGCAAACCATTACCCATATTTGTAACTGCTTAACCAGAGATACGGGAAAGCTTCCCCCTAGACTTAGAAGCAGGAGGATCATGGGGGGTTCATTTGCTGATCTTAACTGGACTGTGTCTATTTAGTGTTTAGGGTCATAGCCATCTGCGCCTCTTACATTCTGCTGTGGAGAGATAAATATCGCCCTTGGCTCAGGCCCAGGCTCTTAAAAGAACTGCTGGGAAGACTGCTGGTGGAAACCTATTATGGCGACACTCCCTGAAGAGTTTGTCAAGATGATCTGCAATGCTTACAAGGTTGTCAAGTAAGAGGGCCTCTTCCTTGTAGACAAGATCCATCTGCACATCTTCTTTAAAAAACTCAGAATAAAGCACATAATGCAGACTCATTCCAGGCACTCGATGCCGCTAGTGTGTGGAGGCCAAGAGCAAAATCGTCTGCATAGCAAGTGCCCTAATGTAGCTGCAAGAACTTATCACCGATCTCCTTTCCCTCCGGAGGACGGTGAAAGATTGATTTGATTAGGTCAATAAACAAGTTTCTTCGTCTCTCTCAAACAGTTGTTGCCTGCCCTAGTACTCTGTCCATTGTCCACGACTATTGCTGAATCAGCGCCAGGTGCACTGTATCAGGGAGCAAAACACCAAAAGCACTACACCAAAAAACATTCACTCTGCGGGGAAACTCCATAATACTTATCAGGCATATAACGTCACAGCATGTTAAATTTCTATACACCTTCTACGCACCTTATTACCAATACCTTCCTGTTAAATAAACTGAACTGTATTGTTTTTGTCTGAACTGTATTGTTTTCTGTTCTTGTTTTGTTCCATGTGGCACCCTTGTTCTGGAAAAAACGTAATTTCATTTCACTGTGTACTTGTACAGAGCTGAAATGACAATAAAAGCCACTTGACTTGACTTGACTTGACTTGGCATAGCTAGTCATATTTAACTGGAGGTGCGGGAAAGAAAAGGAGCCAGTTTAGGCATAAGCGATAAATAAGATGTTCAATGTACCATTAAAAGTAAAAAGATCAGTTCTCGAAATGGGTTTCCGTGGCTGAGCAACCACGTCCAAGCCTAAAATCATTTTGCGCACTGCCAAGCATCTGCTGGAGTGGTGTAAAGCATGCTGCCAATGGACTTTGTAACAATGGAAATGTGTTCTCTGGAGTGATAAATCATGCTTCACTATCTATAAGTCTGATGTTTGGTGGATGCTAGAAGAACGCTATCTACTAAATTCATAGTGCCAACAGTGAAGTTTGGTAGAGGAAGGATAGTGGGGTCTGGGGCTGTTTTTCAGGGTTTGGGCCCCTTAATTCTAGGTGCACTGTCATGTGGAGCAAAACCCAACAAGCACTACTGCAAAAACCATCTTAAAGAAAACACCATCATACTTATCAGGCATAGCTAGCCATGTTTCTGGGAAAGGACTGGGATTAACTGGAGGTGCAGGAAGGACCGGAGACAAGGAGATGGCAAATTTTGCAATGTTTGACTGCTAATCAGGGTGTGGAAAAGCTCAACGGATCTTTCCAGTGGCCCACACTAGCAGTGGAAATGGGAAACGCCGTAAAAATCAGGCTACACAAGGCAAGAGAGTTTATTCACGGATTAGGTCCTGTTTAGAGATGAAATTCCCAAATCCAGATACATTTTACACTTTTAGTCTTTAAAGCTTTGCAGTCATGGGGGCTCAAGTTTTCTCAAGTATCATCCAGTAAAAACAGAAGTGGTGATGTCTGGGCTTCTGCACGACAGTATCAGAACTAGAACTGGGAATTTCCGTCGTTGCACAACCGGGTGAAAGGTGACCATTTGGAAATCTTCAAGCCCTTGAACCTGACCAAGTGACTTGCTGACTCTTCTTTGTTGGCTGAATCTCATTCAGGACACTATATTTAGTTTAGTCCAAGTCTGCATTATATAGTTCTGATTTGACATTGTCACGCTTCCGGTCTCTCCCGGCTCCCTCGCTCTGCCGGACTGAACGTCCCAGGGGGCTTTGCTCGATGACGTCACGCACACATGTCCCTAACCGTCCAATCGTATACGTTCGACGTCACCCGAGTTTTAGGTTTCCCAGCTGTTTGTGATTACACTTCCTTTATATACCCTTTCATACCGCCATCTTTTGGGAGGTTTTGGCCAAACTCTAGTTTAGCAATTCTGAGCGTTTTTCTCTGTCTTTCTACTTACTGTTAACGACCCTTTTTTGCCTTTCCACCTACTCTCTTTGATCTTCCCCTCTGGTTCTTGTTCGCTGAGTCCTCTCTGGTTCTGACCCTTCTGCCTGACCCTGACCCTGCTCTTGCCTTTCCCTGTGTTGCCCTGTGTTTTGCTGTTTGTACTAACTGCCTGATTGTTAAATAAACCAACTTGCTGTTTAGCTCTGCTCACGTCAGTCCGAGTTCTTTGTTTCTGACAGACACCATGAATCTGCAACTGTTAAAATATGGAGTGTAACTACAGATCAAGTCTGTAAAGTGGGGAAGGCACTCGCGGGTGTTCTCACCATACCCCACCACCTTCTTTCTCTGTGTCTTTCTCTCTCTTTACCCAGTATGTTGCCTGTTGATTCCTTTCCTCATGCTGTTTGCCTTAACTAAGCCTTTGCGTGTTGGGTTATGTGTGATTGTGTGAATGTGTTGACCTGTTCAGATTATTTTAAATTATATTTCCTTTTTATGTTCAAACCTTTTTCGAATCTATTTCACTTCTGAAAGTAAAAGTTTGGTCTTTTCTTTTTAGTTTTTAGGGTATACTGCATTATAGTTATGCCATGGTATATTACCCAAGAGCTTTTGATGTTTCTGCTGATTGGCAAAGTCTGGTTCATAAGAGCAATAATTTGGGGACATGTGATGTTTCCATAATTTTAGTAACAACTACGAACTTTTAAATTGGGATGGCGGGAATGTAAGGCCTAGTAGTCAGCTGTTGGGAATAGTTGGGGCGTGAAACAGCTCTCCTTGTAATGAATTTATGAATTTTGGGAATACATTTTTTTCCCTTATGTTGTTGTTTTGGTTTCACTGAAGACCACATTTATTTGGGTTGAAATGGGTTAAGAACATAACCTGACAGCCAGGTTTTCAGCTGTACAGCATATGTTGCTTAGTATTAGTAAGCTTGCCATTATCTAGACAATGATATTTTGTTTATATTTCTCACAGGCTACTAACTAATTTTTTATTTCCTGCAAGTGGTGAGTGCTTTCATCTGCATAAAGAAGTTATATTACAATTGGTATATGTTTCAGAGGCTAATTTTAGATAGTAGTAGTGTCAGAAATCTTTTTTATGTAGATAAACAATAAAGTCATATACAAAAATTATGAAGATAAGACATCTGTACATTTCAAAGATTAATTTCTGTTTGCTGATTTTACATATTGGGATTATAAAACAGCATAAAACGTGGCTTAGGCAAAAGCTACGGCACACTTAATATTTTAAGCTTTTTGAAGGCAACCAATAAATAGAAAGTTGGCACTAAAATGGACTGAAATTAACATATTTAACCGCCTACTGTGAAGGAAGCACCAACTTATTTTCTCATATGTATATGACTGTATGTTACAATTGCTGTTTGCCTCAAAGGCTGTATGCTGTATGCTTCTACAAGGCACAACTGAATACAGTCAAGTAGGTGAAACTGAGATTAATTGCTATATGTCTTGGAGGCTGGTAAAGGTAAGACTAATAAGCATTAGACCACAGTGCAGTAAATATAGAAAATACGTTAATCTGCTGTACACCTACGAGGCTGTTAATTAATGATAAATGCATGCACAATAAATAAGTAGAATTAAATAACTTCAGACCAAAAAGTTAGTAGTGAAATTGATATTATATAGCAATTGTTATATGCCTCAGTGGCTATTAATGAATACTAGATGCCTTCAAGATAGAAAAGTAGTAAATGTTCTCATGTACATAAAGAAGATATATTTTAATTGCTTTATCCCTTACAGGATGTAAACTAAATTTAAATGCATACAAGACAGACAAATTGTGAACGCTCTCATCTAAATAAAGAAGATACGATACAATTACTATATCTCCCACATGCAGTTAACAAACTTTAGATGCCTGCAAGACAAACAAGCGCTCGAAGCTCTCATAGAGATAAAGAAGATATATTACAATAGCTGTATGCCTCAGAGGCTGTTAACTAATTTTAGATGCCTGCAAGACAGACAAGTAGTGAATGTTAAAATTGCAAGATGTATACCGTTAAATAATGATAGATGCCTGCAAGACATTGGTGCATTGGTGTTCTTATGTACTTTGTCAAGTAGGCATATTAGTGGAAGAAAGAATGTTCTTATGCAAAGGATAAATAATTGTTCGTATTCAGCTGTCCAGAAATCATCCTTGAGTGTTGGCTGACAGATAATAAGCATGTGGACAGCTGCGACTGGTTTTAACTCGCATCTACATTTAAGGGCCAATGTTGGGGCCTAATGATGTGGTTTAAGTATAAGGGCCACAGTACAATTACGTTCCAGCAGATATGCACCTGGTTGATTTACGCCTTAGTGCTTTTGGCCCAAGTCCGGTGTGTCATAAGTGGCCCCGCTCATAGCATATAGTGTTTGTTTATTGCTTGTATATTGTGTATACTGTGTAGAGTGTATATTGTACAGTGTCTGTATGTATTGTGTATATGTGGAGTCGTTGTGTATATTGTGTATACTGTGTAGAGTGTATATTGTACAGTGTCTGTATGTATTGTGTATATGTGGAGTCGTTGTGTATATTGTGTATACTGTGTAGAGTGTATATTGTACAGTGTCTGTATGTATTGTGTATATGTGGAGTCGTTGTGTATATTGTGTATACTGTGTAGAGTGTATATTGTACAGTGTCTGTATATATTGTGTGTATGTGGAGTCGTTGTGTATACTGTGTATACTGTGTAGAGTGTATATTGTACGGTGTCTGTATGTATCGTGTATATGTGGAGTCGTTGTGTATATTGTGTATACTGTGTAGAGTGTATATCGTACGGTGTCTGTATGTACGGTGTATATGTGGAGTTGTGTGTATATTGTGTATACTGTGTAGAGTGTATATTGTACGGTGTCTGTATGTACGGTGTATATGTTGAGTCGTTGTGTATATTGTGTATACTGTGTAGAGTATATATTGTACGGTGTGTGTATGTATTGTGTTTATGTGGAGTCGTTGTGTATGTCGTGTATACCGTGTAGAGTGTATATTGTACGGTGTGTGTATGTATTGTGTTTATGTGGAGTCGTTGTGTATGTCGTGTATACTGTGTAGAGTGTATGTTGTACGGTGTCTGTATGTATCGTGTATATGTGGAGTCGTTGTGTATATTGTGTATACTGTGTAGAGTGTATATTGTACGGTGTCTGTATGTACGGTGTATATGTTGAGTCGTTGTGTATATTGTGTATACTGTGTAGAGTATATATTGTACGGTGTGTGTATGTATTGTGTTTATGTGGAGTCGTTGTGTATGTCGTGTATACCGTGTAGAGTGTATATTGTACGGTGTGTGTATGTATTGTGTTTATGTGGAGTCGTTGTGTATGTCGTGTATACTGTGTAGAGTGTATGTTGTACGGTGTCTGTATGTATCGTGTATATGTGGAGTCATTGTGTATATCGTGTATACTGTGTACAGTGTATGTTGTACGGTGTCTGTATGTATCGTGTATACGTGGAGTCGTTGTGTATAGTGTGTATACTGTGTACAGTGTATGTTGTACGGTGTCTGTATGTATCGTGTATATGTGGAGACATCGTGTATATTGTGTATACTGTGTAGGGTGTATATTGTCAGTCAGTTATGTGTATATTGGTATAGTACTAGAGAGACATGCGCTTTGCAAAACCAGTTACAGGCGGATTCCTCGCAGAGGAATTGCCTTATGCAATAACATTCCAGGGTATGATGTCTGTGTGTGTAGTTTGGGGTGGGCTGGTCTGTGTCACGTAACTCCTGGTCTGAAACAAGTCCCACTCCGGCTCTGGTCTAACCTAAAGGAATTATTAGCTCTGCTGTTCAGTAACGGCTGCTAAGATAAAAATGGACAGTTGTTTGTTCTTAGTACCGATTCCAACAATGTCCACCTTAAATCCTTATAAAGGCAATCAAACGTTAAGCGTGCCTAGGTGCTCTAGACGAGTGCAGTTTAGTGGATGACTAATGCAGTTTTAGTATGCATTACGTATGTTCATGTTTTGTAGATCTTTCCCACTAAAGCTAATAAAGAAACAGCTGTACTTTTTTACTTTATGTACATTTAGAAGTGTGTACTTTTATACTTCTACTCGAGTGAAAAATCCTTGTTTGTCTCCATCCCTCTTTCCTCTTATTAGTGCATGTACTCACTCAGCTCAGATCCACACACTCTAATCCACAGTTATACTGACCCTCACTCCTCTGTGTGTCTAATCCACAATTATACTGACCCGCACTCCTCTATGTGTCTAGTCCACAGTTATACTGACCCTCACTCCTCTGTGTGTCTAATCCACAGTTATACTGACCCTCACTCCTCTGTGTGTCTAATCCAGTTATACTGACCCTCACTCCACTATGTGTCTAATCCACAGTTATACTGACCCTCACTCTTCTATGTGTCTAATCTACAACCATACTGAACCTCATTCCTCTATGTGTCTAATCCACAACCATACTGAACCTCACTCCACTATGTGTCTAATCCACAGTTATACTGACCCTCACTCTTCTATGTTTCTAATCCACAGTTATACTGGCCCTCACTCCTTTAAATGTCTAATCCACAGCCCTACTGACTTGCACTCCTCCGTGTGTCTAATGTACAGATCCACTGGCCCACCCTCCTCCATGTGCCTAATGTACAGCCCCACTGGCCCACCCTCCTCCATGTGTCTAATCTACAGCCATACTGACCCACATTCCTCCATGTGTCTAATCCACAGAGATACTGACCTACATTCCTCCATTTTTCTAATCCACAGCCATACTCACCTTCACTTCTTAATAAATTAACTCATACTACAATCTGCAAAGTACACTAGAGGATCATTCTCCTGGTGACCAGGACCAGCGTCATTCCCTACCTATTTGAATGTGAATGTTTACTTAACTTGTTTTTAGTATCTAAAGAGTCCTAAATGTGTCTAAATGCTGTCAGTGTCTTGAATAGCTTGTTTATTTGCACTTCTTATGCAATAAGCCTTTTTTAGGCTGCAGCCTTGTTAAATTCCATTTCTCAACTGTTTTTGATAGTATCTAACTTTGACAGCTATTCATAACAGTGAAAAGGTATATCTTTGAGGCTTGAGCAAAGTGCTGAAACCTGCTGGTAATTTATTGGTTTCATTTTGAATAAGAGAATTGTTCTGCATGCCTTAAGGTTGTTTATGATTTGGTCCGTTAAGGTTGTTTATGATTTGGTCCGTTAAGGTTGTTTATGATTTGGTCTGTTAGACTTGAGTTCTATTTTTTTGTTTGTTTTTTGTTTGAAACAAAATGTGAAAGAATAGATATTTGTAGTGTACACTCTTAGAAACAAAAGTCCCAAATGTACCTTTCCTTGTTCTTTCTTTGCCCTCTAGTGTATATATATATATATTAGGGATATATTATATATATATAATCGGATTGGCCCGTCCTGGCCAACGATTCGACTATTCGTACATGTTTTTTCTCCATGTACATTATCTAGTAATCAGAAAATCAGTTTGCATACGTTTCAGATCTGATGTCCTCCTCATTTAGAAAGTCAGCAGAGTCACAGGAACATATTTTTGAACTAAAAGTGGCATATGATGAACGATCTGGAGCCTGATTTAATTACAGAAAATAGCATCCGGCAGCAAGCAACGTATTTATGCTAAAAATTAGCGCTTATAGCCTGTCATTTTAATTTCACTTTTAACAGCTTCTTCAGTAGGATGACCCTTCGTCTTTCATCTCTCATAAATAATGAACTCCTAAATAAAACCAAATTAGTCAATATTTAAATTATTTATAGATGAAAAGGAGAACGGTAGACCTGAAACCGTTTAATTATTATATCACCCGCGCTGAAATAATTATTCCTCGTTTATCGGCAGGCATATTAAGTGACTGTACTTATCTTTAAATAAAATAATCTTAGCTGTAAACGAATAAATAAAAATATCTGTAATTTAGATTCTAAAATAATGCAATTATAATAAAACAAACATCTTCGGTCTGTTTTTCCTTCACCACAAACAGCCATTATGTCTAAAACGAAAGTCAACTCACTGGTTTGAAGCAGTGTTCAATGTCTGACTACATGACGAGCAGAATTAGCTTTAATTTGTTCGGATTCTCTTCTTCAAAAGCTCCTCCAGATTTTTTCTGAGACGTCGTTCCACCCGTGTTTCTCAGCTTCACAGCTTTAGCTTCCCTCAACGGTGAACCGCCAGCGCACGTTGTCACTTGGATTTAATTTTTTAGCAAGCGTCATAGCCCAGTTAGAACTTAAATATATATTTATTATTCCCCTTTTAATAATTATTAAAATGTCTTTTAAATTCTTAAAGTTCTTGTGCATTTTGTAAGCTTTTGTCTGTTTAACAAAAAAAAAAAAACCTCGTCACTGTTGTCAGTCGACTTGAAGGTTCTCAGTCGACTTAAAGGGTCTCCGACTGACGATTCGACTCGTCGACTTCTAGAGGGCAGCCCTAATATATATATGATAATTTAGGCTCTCACTATCTCACTATATATATATATACCTGTGAGAGCCTAAATTATCAGTAACCCACAAAGCTGGCAGCTTAATGTGACTTAATGTACTTAAGGAATGACCTGGAATCACCAAACACTCTCACACTTACTACTGGTCATAAATATTCTCTGCTGCTGAAGGGATGAACCTATATACCCCATATGTGCAACACAAGATTGTGGGCCAAATCAGGCAAAATCCAATCCAGCCCACAAAACAATTTCGATAAATTAATATTAGCAATTAATACAATATTAATTCATATTCGATACTATTAATATTAGCCCCTTTCACAATCTGCTGCACTACGATCCCCAGCATGCACGGCAACGTAATGTGTGCCACCCCCCCCAAATAACAACAATCTATAGGCTTCTTCGACTAAACTCAACTCTGTGCAGACCGGACCGCCTGGCTCTGTGTGGTGCATACCGGTTAGTGTATTTGTTCAACTCATGTCGGCAACAAGTCACCGTCAATACACCGTCATAACTTCCAGAGTGCAAGGCAGGTTTCAGAGCCAGTCGCTGCGGTTGCTCCCTGCAGGCTGCGCGAGCTGAGAGATGGCTTAATGATGACAGAGCTTAATCCTCATTGGCTGACACCTCTGACGTCTGTGTTTATTCTAAAATATAAATCTCAGTCATCTTTCTTAAAGACCCTGTATAGACAGTAATAATATGTAAGGCTCTTTGGTAGCATGTTAGTGTATTTTCTTTATCATTTTAATGATGACATGAGTATCATTTTATGACTCGAGCATAGGTTGTTAAAACTTTTAATACCAATCTAGAAAATCAATAAAATCATTTCAAATAGTGTTTATTGATATCGCAGAAACTTAGCCTGACAGTGATCTCCTATAGTCACCACTGTGGATTTGGCAAACAAACGCTGGGTGTAACCTGCAACAACGATCAACAATGTTTTGTTCACCCTATAGATGATTAAATAAAGTCGTTTCACTTCCGCCGTTCACCGTATTTGATTTCATGCAATTAAAGTATAGGGATTTCTATTGCATCAACCCGAACACAGCGAGATCTGCCATTAGCTCACGTGGGTTGCAGGTGGCGACTGTCTGTCTTGACGGCTCTTTTCTAACCCTCACCCTTAACAGCAACCGGCTACTCTCACTGACCACCATAGTGAGGCGCCGTTCATTTCGAACAAGCCTCATGAGACAGGGGTCACACCACAATTGTACCACAGCAGACGTACAGTAGCTAGCTGCTGTTCTGCAGCAGACCAACAAATATAAACACCTAGCTAGCTAAATAATGAGCAAAAGAAAAGTGGACAGTGAACACAGGGGCTTTCAGGACAAACGGGAGTTCGGATAGCTTTAACGTCTAATCAAGATAAGCCTACCTGTCATTACGAGACGAAACTCTCCGACAAATATGGAGAGTTGGACAGACAGAAAGTGACAAGGAGGAAGTAGAGGGCCTTGAAGGTCAGCAGGCAGCCTATTATTATAGAACTATACATTTAGTTATTTTGAATATTTTAAGTATTAATGTAACACTTCGACTTGCTGTTGTAGTTCTGGCATGTTTTGAATAAACAATGGACAGTTCTCTCTGGCCCCTGGCTTTGTGAAGGTTGTTTAATATGGCCCCTGAACTGTTTGAGTTTGACACCCCTGCTATAATCTATCAGAAATGCAATTACAGGTTTAAGGTTCATTTCTTTCCTCTTTTGAACCCATTAAAAGATAAACAGCATTGCTATTGATCCTTTCTTAAAGAGCATTTTTAAAGGCATTCACAATTTCTATTACAGACTTCATTTGCATTTAATAAATTGAATAGTGAACCTACATTGGTAGTTTTTGTTTAAGCTTTACTTTTATTAGTTTCCCCCCTTTCCCTTCTCATTTTTTCACTTTTTAGTACTTTTCAAATCGCCACAATAGATTTTCACCTTTATTTCTATTCTCTTCTATTCAACAAACGTTTTCCACATTTATTATCATTCATTAGGCAAAGTGAAACCTGTGAAATGGGACACACAACTTTAGGTCAAGTCAAGTCGAGTCAAATTGATTTATGTAGGGCTTTTTACAACAGTCACAAATCAGCTTTACAAAGAATCCGCGTCCAAGACCCCAGTGAGCAAGCCAAGGGCAACAGTAGCAAGGAAAAACTCCCTCAGAGCAAGAGGAAGAAACCTTGGGAGGAACCAAGACTCACAAGGGAAACCCATCCCCTTCAGGTCGNTTGGGAGGAACCAAGACTCACAAGGGAAACCCATCACCTTCAGGTCGACCCCAGACAGGAAAAAAAACAAAAAGCATCCGAGTTTATGATTATAAGCAATTCTGAATAAGAACCGTAAGTAAGAACTGTCAGTTTAATGCAAAAAGAGTCAAAATTCACATTTTAAAAGCAGAGGCAATTCTCAGGAATGTTGGGAAACGCATGGAATTTATTCCTTCTCAGCCACCACTTGTGATGTACAAAAGTCTGACAGATCAAACTAGAACTTCCGATTCAGTCAAATGGCATGGAAGCAGAAGGAAAGATCATATGATCATAATGCTAAAAAATACGGATAGTGGGGAGTCTTAAAGTGTTGCTATCACTTCTCAGTGTGAGAAAGAGTCTTCAGGAGGAGTGTTTGGTTAATGATGATAATGAATCAGCAGCAAATTTCTCATCTGGGAGATGAGACTGAACATGTTCCACACAGCCAATGAAATAGCAAAACCAAAACCAAAAGTTGGAATAAGTATATTTTCACACCAAGTACTCCTTCAAGCGTTTATAACTTGGTCTTGACCAACACCTGCCACACCAGTCAGGAACACACGCCTGCTGTCTGCGCACGTAACCTGAAACAAGTCCAGAACAAAGTTTATGCAAACAGAACCAACAAAAGAAATATTCAGTCTCCATTAATCGGCTTACCCGCTTCCAGGTTTCGTTTGGCAACATTCCCACAGACACTTCATGTTTTTGCTGGCATGCCAGACATTCTTGATTTTGCATGTACCCATTTATAACAGTCAGATAAGGATATGCATCAATGCTTGCCAATGACACAAAATGACCTTGTGTACCCAGTGGGGACTCTACACTACATTACACAAATTCATTCAGCATCCTGGGGAAACTACTGAGCAGAATATTGCTGTTTTTTAGCCATCAAGAAAAAGCCTAGACACTGTTCTGTGTATGCCTATATACATTTATCAGGTGGCAGCGGTTAAGGGACCTTAATTCAACACAGACATTTCAGGTGCTTGGTGTCAGTGTCTTCTTGCAAATGCAAATTTCAGGGAGAAAGAAATCCGTGTTCTCAGTCCGATCTGCAGTTGTGAATCAGGTAAAAACTGCACCAAGACTCAAAGGTTGCGGTCTATACCTTAGCTGCGGAAGACCTTCAGGACTCTGATTGGAGAGTTACAGGTGTGGTAAGTGGCCCACAACAAATAAGTGGCTATCAAATGAGGCAGTCATGCAACCAGTACGACCGAGCGAAGCAGATGTTTACACTCTAAAGGTATATGATTTTTCAGTGGCCACAGCTAGAACCACGAAACCTTCACACTTTAAAATGCCTGTAAATATGTACAGTAATCTTAAAACGAGCGACTTGCAGAGACTACAACTGAACCTCAAACACAACAAGGACTGGACTCTGTGCTATTAGTCTACATGCAAGGGTAGAGATATACTTACTATTTGGTTATGCGTTGGCATAGACTACCGACTGCATCATGAACACAACTGTTCAAGTACTTGCCTGCGTGCTATGTGTGAGGGCCGACCACTCCGCCGACATTAACGGTATCGGTTTTGTTTCCATATGAACTTTTCAAACAATACAGATCACTCGCCAGCTGTTCTGACAAGCATATTTGTCTCTGTGCAGCAGCAAGAACACATCATACAGACGCAGGTAATTGCAGACTTGGTCACACAACGTTTCTCCGAAAACGTTTCGCCGTTTTGATGCCACTGGTGCACCTTGTGTACACGTAGCGTCAATTTCTGAGGACAACCGACGCACCAAACGGACCCAGGATACGCAAGCCAGCCATCATGCGTAAGTGAACCCATAAGGGTGATCCAGAGTAGAATGATGAATGCATATTGTGTGCAGTTTGCAAGTGCAGGACGTTTAGTCATTGTTTGAACTGATTACCATGAATGTCACGTGTTCTTGCTGATTAACTAAATCTGAAATTTGGTTGCATTATACTCTGTATCATCACTGTAACTGATAACAATGAAATATTGTTAAAACGGCACAAAAACAAAAAAGCTACCTTCTGCCTCACATTGGCCTGACAAAGCCAACATACTTTTTTCCATTTATTCTTTCTTTTTACACTCTAAAGGTATATGCTTTTTCAGTGGCCACAGCTAGAACCACTGAACCTTTAACCCATAACTAAAGTGTATGCTTATGGTTCTGAGACTCATTAAACGTTTCATGCAGCAGTCATTCAAAGACGTCTTTTCCCATAGGAATGAATGGTGGAACAGAAAAATTGGATGCAAGGTGCATCAATGATGTCATAATGTAAACCTCTCAAACCGCTTAACAGGCTATCTATACTAGTTTTTTTTCACTATATTGGCAGATAATTGTGCTAAAGTGCTAATTTTAAGAACACTGCCTGAAACTAGCCAAATGATCTAATATAATTAGACAATATATTGAGAACGCTTGACTTACAAAAATCACTTAAAACAAAACTTGTCTGGAATGTCTAGAAAAATGTACAGTAATCTTAAAACGAGCTTGCAACAATCTCAAAATGGGAATTTTAAGATCTATCAACTAGATATAAGATCATTTTACTTGCCAAAACAGTTTTTGTAGTGCAGCTGCAGAAAGGGAACGTATTCATCAGGGATGGGCTGAAAATTATAACACAACTGTTGCAGAAACTTGTTTGACATAGAAGAGGTAGATCATTTCTCTGGGAAAAGACAGTGAAGGAACTTCTCTGAGTTGGACTGGGCAATTAAATGAGGCATCCCATTTGAAAAGAGGGTGGAGGCCTTAATGAGAGATTTGACTGTGTCACGTTCTCAACCCATAGGTGGAGTTCCAGGGCAGAGTTCCAGGCCAGAGGATCAGGCCACATTCATTGCCTTTTAAGCATGCACCCCAGTTTGATGATGATCCAGGACCTTCACTAATAACTACATATCATGCCCGCTGCCTGATGAAAAGACGGACGCTGAACTGTACAGCATTGTGAAGGAGGTGAAGTCTCAAAGCAGAATCACACAAATCATTCAAGAAAGGAAATAAACTTTGCAGCTCTGGGTTTCCCAAGACACCTGTCAAGTCCACTTTTAGAACTACACCAAGGTCAACAGGACCTGAACGGACCAAGCCCAGCACAATGAGCAAGAGCTAAGCTCAAAGGCTACTTTGGAACTGTTACATGACCCAGCAGCTTCAATTGGATGAAACCCTTGCAAAATGCAACATGAGTTATGATGAATTCTCCCATTACCTTGAGGTGATGACAGACGTACTGTATTGCTGAAACGTAATTGGAGATTGTTGAGTAAATGGCTACAATCCACAACTTGTTAGGCGCATGGAACGCAGTGCAAAAACAGATAATGCAAGCAAGTCCAAAAACCATGAGGTCAGTGTGCAACAGGCTGTTGCCTGTGTCTGCAACTTAAAACCCAGGTCTTGCTCAAGCTATATTATATTATTTCCAAAGGATGGCAATGCTTTGAGGACAAGCATGCCAATGAGAAAACAGGAGATGGGAGACCAAGAGTCAGACTAACTGTGGATGACCGGACTGCCAGATAACTACAAAGGCAGGCCTCAAATTCCTGAATTAGAAGCAATGTGCATGGCTGACTTCACATACAACTACAGACTTGTCTATGGCAGAAAGTGGAGTGGTAAAAATGTTGTTCCACTTCAAGACAATATGGGATTCATTCAGGAAAAAAACAAAAGGCACATTTTTCCCAAAAGAAGGATACAGGGGATACAGGGGAGAATGGTAGCTGCATCAGTCCTTCTATGAAACTGCATTTTTCAAGCTCCCTGGTTCAGAGTTATTGACAGCTGTGTAAATGCTGACAGCACAACAACAGTGCAGCTTGTAGAGTGCCCAGTTCTGAGCTGTAGGCTTATGCAGCAGATGTAGCGCTAAATCAAACACAATCTCCTGTATTGTATTTGGTAAGATACTGCAGCTAGAGGCTTGTACATGGGGAAAGGCTTGAACAGCTCTTTTACTTTAGTACTGGTGGAGCTGGCACCGTCAAATCTCTTTTGATCAAATGTATCCATAATGAAGTGACAAAAATGTTTTCCCCCAGATTGCCCAGTATGTATGAGCAGGATAACATATCAAGGCCAATTGTTTTATAGTACTAACATCTTTTACAAGAACCGGATAACATTTCCAAGGAACACCTTGCATTCAATACTGAAACACCCAGTGAACCAGAACCAGAAGCCACCATACCAAGGACTTGACAGTTCATTGGATGAGACAAGGATCATTCTTTGAGCAGATTATGGTAAATGATGAAATATCATTTGTTTAATAGAGCTCTTTGTATAAGTGGACCTGAGACTTCAACAGGCAGCAAGTGTCAGTGCTTGCTGTAGGTGGCTTCTTTCAACTGCCGGCGGTTGGAAAGGCGGATATTTGGCAAGGCCGCTTCCAGACGAACACACCATGGGAAATTGGAAGACAAAAAGACGATGCTGTATTTGCCAAAATGCTCAACAGGCTTTGTGCTGAGAAAAAAAACAGAGCCGTTACTGGAAGCTCCGCTAAACACGCAATCGATTGCCTCTCAGCAGTGTTACACATCTTTGGCACAAACATGGAGGTGGATAAACACAGCAATAGCACCCTATCTGCCCTTAATTCCAGCATTAACCATGTTGATCCAGAGGACCACACAAACGATACCTGAACAGGAAGAATAGTAAGGCAAGCAGCTCCATTTTAAGAGGGTGCATGTGTTCCACTGAACCTGGATACAGCAGACGGGTTAGTTAACGAGATTTTTGGGGAAATCTAACAAATCATCAGAAGGATTTAAAGAAATGGCAATCCATATGTGGATTCCATTGGAGTGAAGTTGGACATCCACACTGTTGGAGCCGAGAGACGCAGTCAAAACCCTGGGACTGCTAAAAAACGCTGCACGAAATAGGAGCTGATACCGTTATCAGTTCCCTTTGAAACTTTCCTATGCTGGCGCGTCACGCAAATGACACGAATAACCTTATTATCAGAGGTATCTCTGAGATGTGTTTTTGCAATCTTGGATGACTTATATGGCTGTCAGCAGAGCCATACATCACTGACGTCTGATGAAAAGAAGATTGTTTTGTAATAAACAAGTTTTGACCTCATTGGAAACATGCCAAAAGCTGACATTGTCCGCTTTTGGCGCATGCTGAAATTTCTGCCGGCGAAAGTCTTACTGTGATCCATCGTAACCTTAAAGGTTGACGTTTTTGACCACATGCCAAAAAAAAGGTCACAAGACACGTTTGGGAAATATTTTGTGGTTTCCTGAAACCCACATGTTTGGATCTGCAGTCCCAAATAAGCTCTAACAGACCGGCTACAACATGCAGAACAAGACTGTGTCTCGTACCAGTTTCCCATACCAGGGAAACCACAAGGAGTTTTTGTGTTGCAATATATGTAAAGACCAACATAAATGGCCAGATGTTGAAATATGTATCAGTAACTGATTTCAAATAACGCCCGTTTTAGAGAATGAATAATCTGAGGGGAAGGCAGCAGAGTGGTTTTGCCATGATAGACGGAATCAGACATATCATTTAGGTGAAGCTTATCCTTGTCTGAGTGGAGAGTTTTTGAGCCATTTTGTGCCAATTGTGTTTGAACACAGAGGAATTTGTCTTCTGCATTTAACCCATCCGTGAAGTCAAACACCCATATACACACACTCTAGTGAACACACATACTAGGGGGGAGTGAGCAGTGGCCAGCGCTATCCACGGCACCCGGGAAGAGCAGCTAGGGGTTAGATGCCTTGTTCAAGGGCACTTCAGTCGTTACTGTTGGTTCAGGCAATCTAACCGGCCAGTTCTCTAACCTCCAGCCCACAGGTGCTCCATATTTTATGGTGGGTGCTGTACGTGTAGTGATTAGCCAGTTAGCAGTTAGCAAGTCCTTTGTGTAGTTTTCCCTGGTATTTCCCGGTTCTGATAAACACCTTCCTTTAGTTTAATTTACTCTGTACATGTGTAATGAATGTTTCACTCCAGAAATAAGTCTGTATTCAAAAGATCACTTGTCTAAACAAAAGGAATTTGCAATAAACACCTATCAGCCATAACATTAAAACCTCCTCCTAGTATCTACACTCACTGTCCATTTTATCAGCTCCACTTACTGTATAGGAGCACTGTGTCCTGTAGTCCATCTGTCCATCTTTATACTTTGTTAGACACCTTTTACCCTGTTCTTCAATAGTCATGACCCCCACAGGACCACCACAGAGCAGCTATTATGTGGGTGGTGGATCATTCTCAGCACTGCAGTGACAATGATGAGGAGGTGCTGGAGGTGCAGTGTCCACCTGTGGAAACACGAGAAATTAGTAAGCATCCAGAAGCCCCCTTGTTCCCACACCTTCCACTAAATGGCTATAATTTGGAACAGCATCTACATTTTGTTCCCCATTATCATCAGTTTTATCATTTGGAGAGTTTAGAGGTCGCTAGTGAATTAGTAAGTGTCATTGAGAAGAGCAGAGAAGAGGGCAGTTAGAGAATGCATTGTGGAAGCAAGTGTATCAGCCACAACTGACCTACAGTAAATTTGGAGAAGTATGGAAAGTACAGGGGAAGTCTTCTAGTCGAGCGTTAGCCGTCAGGATCCTTAAGGGGGTGTGGCAAACATATGCTATGAAGACGGGTATTCACCTTGAGCTAGAGGTTTTACAGCAGTACAGTGACCGGTGTAATGTAAATGCATCACATTCTGGATCAGTCATTCACGCTGATATGCCTTACCTTGGTGCCAGCCCCGGTGCTAAGGTCCTGTAGCAGATCCTCCCTTTGGGTTTTGCTGAAGTAAAATGGCCAAATGTTGGGAACACAACAGAGGCTACGGACATCAAGTTTATTAGTGGTCAAGCCAAACTAAAAAGGGCCCACAAGTACTTATAATCTACCTTCTTACTTTCGTACTTTGTAGCACACTGATGTCATAATTGTGTCATATTTACACCTCCAAGTCCAAAAAAAGACAGTGGGACGGTGTATGGAAAAAAGCAGTGATTAGTAAATTCTGTCTTACCTGTTTTGAACTGAAAACAGTACAAAAACATGATTTGATGTTTTACCTTATGAACACTCACCATCAAAAGAATAGCTGCACCCAGAAGGAGGTGTGGGATTGCTATTGGGAAGGAAGATAAAGGTTACCAGGAACATACATGATGGTAAATTTAGACTGATATGGGCAATATTTATTGAGCTACACATACAGACGTAGTGTCTCTCAGTATGCTAACTCAACATGCCAGGTGTCTCGGCATGTAGTTGTAGAGGTTCCTAATGGTGTCCTGGTGTAATGGTAATCCATCCCATGCAGCTTGAATATCCTCACACAGTTTCTGCAGATTTTGTTGTCACAACGGTCTGTGTACATGTAGTCCTGTGTTGTGCAGCCATCTGCCAACGGTGTTGGCACTAACAGGATGACTCAAGGGGGGAATCCTAATTATAAGTAATCACTAGTGGTCTTAGCACAGGGACTCATTTATTACTGAATTGAGTGTCAAAATATTAGTCCACTTTGTAATGGGAAACGCCAGTTTTAACAAACCACAGACATTCATTAGGGTACACTGACTATTTTTAGCTGGACCGTTCAGTGTTTCATCAAGTCGTGTTAATAACAAAGACGAAATGAAAAGATGGAGCATGTTTACATGGGTTCCTACCAACATATCACACTGTAAAGTCTATTTTCTTTAATCCTACTAAGTTCGTTAGGTGACAAAGAGGCCACAGATCAATAAATGAACAATGCATATACACTTACCGGCCACTTTATTAGGAACAGTTGTACAACTGCTTAGTCATGTAATTATCCAGTCAGCCAGAGGATTGCATGAAATTATGCAGACATGAGTCAAGAGTTTCTGTTAGCGTTCACACTGAACATCAGGACGTAGAAATAAAACAATTTGACCATTTTATCTGGTTGTTGCTGCTTCAAGGGAGTCTGAGTATTTCAGATACTGATGACCTACCGGGATTTTTACACACAGGAGTCTCTATAGAGTTTAAACAAAATGGCGCGTAAATCAATAAGCATCCAGTGAGCATCAGTTCTGTGGTAGACAAGAGAGGTCAGAGGATAATGGCGAGACTTCTTCGAGCTGACAGAAACTTGAATAACCAGTCTTGACAATAGCAGTGATCAAAAAAAGCATCGATGACTGTACAACACTTAAAGGTGGATGGGCTACAACAACAAAAGACAACGTCATGTTCCACTGCTGTCAACCAAGAGCATGAATGTGAGGCTACAGTGGGCACAGGCTCACCAAAACTTGACAGGTGAAGATGGAAAAACATTGCCTGGTCTGCTGAATCTTGATTTCTACTATGGCATGCAGTTGGTAAGGGCCATGGCAGGCAGAATTTGGCATGAACAGCATGGGTTAACAGTTTATGCTGGTGATGCTAGCATAAAGGTGTAGACCAGAGGTCTTCAAACTGGTCCTAGTCTAATTTTTGCTCCACCCTTATGCATTGTATATTAGGTTATAGCTAAAACTGGACTCTCGGGGGGGGGGGGGAGGGGCTGAGGACCAGTTTGAAGACCTCTGGTGTAGACAATGTTTTCTTGGCACACACTAAGGCACCTAACACTAATCGATCAGCATCGTTTGCATGCTTTTTTTTTTTTTTTTGGTGCTTCAATGGCCTCCTGAGCTACCAGGTCTGAATCCAGTAGACCACCTATGGGATCTAGTAGAACAAGAGATTCGCAGCATGAATGTGCAGCTGACAAATCGGCACCTGTTATGTGTTGCAACATGGACCGGAAATCAAGATAGACCAGAATCTCATTTGGTTCCAGCACCTTGTTTAATGCATGCCATGAACGATTGCAATATCAGAATAGCGTTCCTAATAAAATAGCCAGTGAGTATGTCTAGCTTAATACGGTCTAACATCCCCCAACTAAAACATCAAGACAGGCTTAATTTACTAATGCATATAGTGCATGCTAAAATTTCTCCTAGAAAAAAGCGAGCCAGTGACTTGACTCACCGCCTGTGGCTATAAAACTGCAAGTGAACACATTATTAACAATCAAAAAAGCTTAAAGGTATTTTGTCCTAAAAAAGCACTTAACTAATGACTTAGATTGATAACAGTACTTTTAATCAAAGATATTGTGTTACCATTTAATCTTTTATCACCTCATGATGCCGATCTGCTGAACCGGTCATTCAAAATGCTGCCCAAGTCGAGATCTTTGCCCAAAGAAAATAAACTAACTCTGTTAATGAATCCAAATCACACAGATTTTACTGGGGAAAGTGCTTAAAGGCAGAAAGAGAGAAAGAGAGAGGGGAGTTGTACCAGGCCTGGACGAGGACTAAAACAAATTAGCATGATATTTTCTAGGTAAAAAAACAACCCAAGAACACGCCTATCGATTACACCCCCAAGAATACACATGGTGCGCTGCGCTTAGACCTATTTTCTATCCTATTATTAGTTATTTATTTATTTATTTTAAAATCATTAACTGTGTGAGAACATATATTACCTTCTGGGCACCTTCCGGTGTAAATTCATTGGCTACTTGTGTGCTAACAGCCCCACTTGCTGGAGAAACTTCAGACTGCAACACATGCACTAAATGACTGGTTTCCAAAGCCATGCCCCTGTGCCTTATACAGAATGTTTAACAAACATAAAATTAGATGTCCTCTGCTGTTTCAGCAGAGTCACTATAGAACTACAGCCTCTGGAAAGGCATGTAGTATTAGATTTTCATAATTTAACTTACCAACTTTTGAACCACTCAGACAATAAATCACACTGTGGGAAACCATCAGCACAGACGGTGGGAAATACACTCTGTTGCTGCTTGATCAGCTTTTTAGGACCCCTAAAACACCCGAAGGTGAATAAAACATTACATATTAGATATTATTTCATATTTTTTAGCAAGTTTTAAAAGGCAAATAAGTCATCTCTAGTTCACGGTCCGGTCTTTTTCTTCAGCACTTAATAACTAAATTATTTCCCAAATGCAGAAGTACAAAAAGACTGAAGAGGATGATGTCCTTTCTTGCTGTGCTCAAGCCTTCGGATAAACCCGAAGCCCAGTGGTTGCGGACAAGACTCACTGATATTAACAGAGTCCGTTCTGCAAAGTCCCGTTTATGGGAGAGGAGGAGAGCAGTTCTGAAGCTGGGAGGCTGGAAGAGTTGTGTTTGCACCCATCTGTAGACTTACTGTTCTCAGCCTCGTTGCTTGCCTCCGCATCACCAGCAGAAGACCTTTTGTGGACCTCCACAAGGGAAACTGTCCAGGTGGGAGGTGTCGAAGGTGGCGGTTTAGAAAGGCATGGCTGATGCACCTGGTTCTCCATTCCTTTCAGGATTCGCAGCAGGGTTTCATGGACTTTCTGGCTGATGGAGGAATCGCTCTCACTGGGTTCAGGCTTGGGCTGGTGGCAGTGACTCTGGGTGAAGCTAGAGAGCTGCTCCAGCACCTCGATTTGCCGGTCCATCATGCCCAGCATGCTGCAGTGGAACGCCCTCTGCTCTGCCAGCTGCTCTTCTAGTTGGTGGTTCAGAACAGTGAGCTGCTGTAAAATCATGCTGCAGATATCCTCCGAAGTGCCTGTTAAGGAAATGTTAAGATAACACTTTATCTGAAAGGCCCAAAGGAGACACTTTACAAAAGTAGAAGATTTATTTTTTTAATGTTACGGCATACTTTAATGGCATTGAGAGTGGTTGGGTTTATGTGAAATGATGTGAAAAGTTAACCACTCTCACACATCTTCCAACCTGCCTAATCTTTCTGGGTCGCGGGGGGTGCTGGACTCTATCCCAGCGTTCAATGGAAGAATGGAAGGCATTACATACAGACATACATACAAACACATACAGACACACCAAGGGGCAATTTAGTATCTCCGATTCACCTGAGTGTGGGAGGAAACCAGAGCACCAGGAGGAAACCCACGTGGACATGGGGAGAACATGCAAACTCCACACAGAACAGACCCCGGACAGCCTGCCTGGGAATCAAACCAAGGCCCTTCTTGCTGTGGGGCGACATCGCTACCCACTGCGCCACCGTGCCACCCAGAAGTTAACCACTAACCATTACAGATTTTGGTGATGAGAGACATCAGGGGTTACAATGTCTACAGTGCAAACACAGCCATTTTATTTGCAGCCCAAAATGACCAGTGGACCTCCATACATTAGGGATACAATGATACTGATAGCAGTACTACGTATCGACTCGCTACCATGCTGTTTAAATGCAGCGATACAATCATCTAATACCACCTGATACCACATGACATAAGCTTATGCACGCAGCCAGGATCCAGCTGGAAGGCTAAGTGCATTTAACAGATGGACACAACATTTTTGGTGACTTTAAGCATAAAAATCAGAATAAAAATAAAATAATAACAATACATGCAAATATTAGAACATCATCCAAAATGTTGGACAGTCAGTAAACGTGTCTTAAATGTGGTGTTAACTGGATACTCGCCTGGAAAAGCGGTTTGTCTGCTGTTAGTGGCCTCTCTGCTTTCATCGATACTAGCAACAGGGTTGAGATCTAAATGAGGCTCAGTCTTGACGGCATACAGGTACTCTCCGGACAAACCCAGCGTCATAACCTCATGGCTGCCTGCAGCCCAGCTTGGACGCTCCGTTCTGGCGAGCTCTTCTGCATTCACTTCCTCTTCAGCACTGGATTCCAGTTTAGGGGCAACGCTTTCAGTCTCAGACTCCAGCGAGGCACCACCAGACCAAGGAGCTATAGGACACGAGTCGGCAACATCACCTAAAACTGCATTGGGACAAAGGCAAGAAATGACTTTCATATAAGAGTTGAACATGCCTGCGTTCACTTTAGACACTGCATACAACATAGCAGTTTAAACACTACTAAGCAAACTATTTACACTACTGTGCAAAATCCAGAGAAGTCCTTTCATTCAGTTATGATCCAGATAAAAAACTACCCTTAAGTACCCTTATCATCATTTCTGTTTTCAGAAGATGTTTAGACTAGATAAGATATAAAATAATCCACTTGAATAAGCAGGGAGTAAATCAAGAGCAAATAAGAGGAATAAAGTGAAAAACCACCATAAAAACAGGCTACACAGGCTACACAGAAAATGGGAGACTTGATAGACCACTAAAACCGTCACTATCAGATAAACAGTACTGAAATATTTCTGAGAGAGAGCGGACAAAACCAAGCTCCACTCCTTTTTCAGATCTGAAAAATCCACTGGTCACTCTGTCCATCCTTCCACTGTCAGAAGACTGCTATAAGTGAACAACACGGAGGACAATCTGGGTCTGAAATGCAGAAATGGATGTATATTAACGAATAAAATGAAGCCTACCAGACAAAACATTAACATTTCTTGGTTTCATACTGATTGCAATGAAATATAACTCAATGTAAGAATGTTTTTTTTTCTGATTTGGAGGCATAATTCAGTATTTTAATATTTGCTTATAACAGAATTGTGTTGGATTTCTGTCTGCACAACCAAGAAAATCCATGTCTGCACATGACTGCATCACCTTCAGTCAGAATTTAGACACGATATATTAATAACAATTCATCACCTCTCAAACGGTCATCGTGACGGCCAACGGTTTTAATGACCATCGCATTTTATGGCAATACCTTTACTTAACGGCCAATTTGATTGGAAATTGTATAAACGAAGGGTGGTCTCATCACTTCCGTATGTGATCTTCCCAGGAGCTATAAACCAGGAAGATAAACAGTTCTATCGTTATGATCTACACTAAATTTGCTTGATGGTAAACAGAAAGTGGAGGAAGTATTAGCTTACAGCCCTGGGGAACACTGAGCTAAATATGAATGATGCTAAACTTATGTGTTATGATCCAGCTTGAATGTATATGATTTATGATATAAATACAATAAAACAGGCTTAAAACATGCTGGTCAGACATATCAAAAAACAATGTGGGTGTGGCTAAAGAGTAGCATGATTGACAGCTCAGTGTCTAACACTCCTAGCTAGCTATGCAAGACATATAGAACTAAAATCATTATGAATTCGTTTTTAAGTGACACTAACTGAACAGATGTGGAAGGACGAATGAGGCAAGGTGCGAAGGAACAGACAAAGAAACATGCAGATGGATGGAAGGGAGGACCAAACTGAACAAAGGAACAGACGGAACAATGTTGGTTGTAGGGATAAACGAAGGAATGAGCGACAGGATGCTACATACAGGGACTAAGCTTGTTAGCTTTTGTTGGGTTAGCGTTAGTGTGCTAAGTTTCTCTGACATTGTTTCAGGTGGGTGGAGCAAGAGATGCCAGCCTTGTGATTGGTCAGGGGACAGCTTACAGGAGTTTTGCTCAAGATTAAGACTGCCAAGTTTACACTGAGATTTTATTGGTCACTGAAACTAAGTACATGTTTCGTCTTTGTCCAATTAGAAAGGAAACACAGATTTGACTTTCCTGGGTCTTTAAATTTTCAGCCTAATCTCTACTTGTCACACCATATTGCACTGCATCACAGATAACAATTTTGGCATGTTTTCATGTTCTTGTTGCCTCGTTCAGAAAACCCTCTGCCACATTTACCATAGATGTAGCTGCTTCAGCACCTGATCACTGTTTTCTATACTACGTGTGTCCTGAGTCAACAGGTTTTCTGTTCCTTTATTGGGTACATGCGTCAAAGCTGCTGTCCATGGTGACTGTACATTGCAGGTGTGGCAGAAACAGATTAGTTTAGTTGAGGTTTTGCTTTAATGAAGGCAAAGGCTAAAGATGCAAAAGCATGGACAAAGGACACTGGCAAAAGCAAAGCAAGAAGCATTACAACAGGCAAAAAACACAGCAGCAGTACTGTTTACGTGATCCTCCAGATCCGACTGGCCAACTAGACTGTGCTCGCCACCGCGCCCTTCCTCTGGACCCCCTGACCTGGGTCTACAGGCCAGCATGCGGTCCAACCTGCGGAAGTAGCGAAAGGACTCCATGGCGGAGAGGCGTGCGGCCGGACTGCAGTAAGTCGCCAGTTTGATTTTCCGGTACTTGTGCTTGAGGCTTTTCCAGCGGTTGCGGATCTGGTTGACGGTGAAGTGGATGTCTCTTTTGGCCAGGCCCTGGCGCAAGCGGCGAAAGTGAGACTCGTTACGCTGGCGCTTCTTGTCCAGCTCCCGGACCAGGTCCATCTGCTCTATGAGGGTGAGCATGGCGAACGTGTCCGACTCAGTCCACCACTTGTTGAGCCTCTTCTCGCTCAGGTTCATGGTCTATTCCCGGACGTAGCTGCCCATTGGGCACAGAATCTAACAGAAACAGATGATACATTCAACAGTTAAAACGACCCAACGTCCCCCAACATACAGCACTACTGGTTTGGTTGAAATGTGAACACATCACATGTGTCCAATCAACCAGCACTTCTGTAGTGTGTCTCTGTGTCTCAGCCCATATCGAGTAAATTCAAGCAAACATGACTTTAGGTTTTGTGAGAGACGCAGGAGATGTACCTGTCTCGCTACCACATCGAGAGGAAAGGGTAAACGGTTGAGCAATGTAGTTGGCAAAATATATATTTATATAATATGGTTATTTTATATATATAGGGAGTTCATGGAGAGAATCATGCAGCTCACGAAACATCTGACAGATTCAACATGTCCAACTAATGCGTCTTGCATTAAATACTTTTGTTGGTTGAAACATTTACATGCCCTCATTGTTATTGCTGTTTAGAAAGTAGAACCATTTTACTATATGGCTACTGTAATATTTTTACTGTAATATATTTACAATTATATGAATGTGGTTAGTGGAGCCTTTATACAGTTTTTACTCTTTATCTAGGCTTTCTCACTTGCACCCATATACTGGAAAGGAGAGCTCTGCTCCTAATGTGTCCCAATAAGCCCAAAACTGTCTAATATTAATTAATTTCATGTAAGCTGTGAGTAAGAGCTGCATTTCTGGAAATTTTCACACTACAACATACTAAGATCAAATTTACCTATATACATACCTATACATATGGTGGTGTATTTATACTAGTTTTCATAAAATGATAGTTAAAATATCATTGATATATATACACATTGATATAATGACACACACACAGTACCAGTCAACAGTTTAGACACACCCAAATAAATGGATGTTGTTGGTGATCTTAAACACTAAAAAAATTCTAGTTACTCTCAAA
Source organism: Semaprochilodus insignis (assembly GCA_034552555.1). Classification (NCBI taxonomy): domain Eukaryota; kingdom Metazoa; phylum Chordata; class Actinopteri; order Characiformes; family Prochilodontidae; genus Semaprochilodus; species Semaprochilodus insignis. The sequence continues at coordinate 26,738,028 of CM067488.1, forward strand.
ATGTAGTGAATATTCATGATGTACAGACCAAAAGAACTGGTCCAAAATTGCTTAGAAGGAAATCTTGTTATATCAACCCCCACTGCAGGTTGCAGAAACCTAGACTATTTACTGTAGTGTTCAGCAATAAATGGAACATGATTATTAAGTAATTCGTGAGGGAATTATGTTTGAAGTATATAGAAATCTTACTCTTTTCAAAAACTGACATTATTATTATTATTATTATTATTATTATTATTATTAATAACTTCCTTTATTACTGTATTTGAGCAGATTACAGTATATCTGCCTCAGAAGCAGCTATAATAAATGGGCAGCTCATATTTACATGCTTATTGTACTAAATATGAACTACGTGTATGTCTTTTAAAGGACGATAAAAGAAACGTATTAAAAATCATATGACTCCCACGTACAGCTTTTGCACGACAGATCCAGAAATACATCATTAACGGATGAAGTTACTCTGCGGCTGTAGCATTACAGGCTCCTTCTAGCAGTCAATGTATTTGCCCATGACGCTTACCTGAAACAAGTTTACACCCCGATGTGTCCTCACAGGCTGTCCTGTCAGGGCTCTTAACGCGGACTGCGGATTTATTCACTCCGTCCACATCATGAGCCGGTGTACTCTGTCACCTCTCAGCTCTGCTAACTCAAACTGACGTCCGTATCATTCAATATCAGAGCTGCCTTCCATGTAACCCTGCCTGCTGGATTTACCTCCGTTAGCCATCGCTAACAGGACACACAGCGACAAGCTGGAGAGGATTCGTTCGCCGCTTGTGGCGCAGAGACTCCGTCAATTAACTAATCATATTTTCAGTCGCTGGAAGTGAAAGTCGTGGAGCTACTTCCAGTCAAGCAGCCATAAGCACCATACACTTGTTTACATAGCGGTTAGCCATTTTCTGTGGGGGTTTAAGAGCGCTGAGGAAACAGCGAGGCACACTGCCACCTAGCGCTGAGGAGGGCATCGGAAACAACAACAGCCAGATAGACACCCACCGGCCGCTTCAGGAGGTACACCCCCCTGTTTCTACATCCAGTGTCCATTTGTATCAGCTTTACTGACCGTATAGTTGCACGTTGCAGTTCTGGATTTACAGACTGTAGTCCATCTGTTTCACTCTACACTTTGGTATCCCCCTTTTCACCCTGTTTTTCAGTGGTCAGGACCCCCAGAGAACCACCACAGAGCAGGTATAATGTGGGTGGTGGATCATTCTCAGCACTACAGTGGCACTGACGTGGTGGTGGTGTGTTAGTGTGTATTGTGCTGCTACCGCATGTCAAGCTGCTGTTTTTGTATAATAATCTACATTATGAACTACATTGCCGAATTTTAGGTGGGAATATTTAACATAATAACTGAGCGTCTGAACGGCCTGAACCCATATGCCGTATAATCATAACTGGCTATATTAAAGCCTCAAGCCAGAAAAAGTGGAGACACTAATCTTCTCATATTACAATGGCAGTATTGGTCTGAAAATCGCGATTAAATAGTTTGCCCAAATCGTTCAGCCCTATGTTTGACCCACAAGCACAGGTTTTTTTTAGGTGGTAGAAGCTGTCACAGGTGAGGCCCAGCAAAAAACCTAGAAAATATATATACAGCTATGGAAATAAATAAGAGANCACAGGGCAACACAGCTACAGACTGGCAGAGGGCCAAAACCACTCTCTACTGACCGTGATGAGCGCCACCTCATTCAAATGTCACTTAACCACCGTAAGATGACCTCAAGTGACCTACAGAAAGACGGGTGAACGGTGGCTGGGGTGAAATGCACAGCGAGCATGATTCAAAAAACAGGCTTCTGGAGGCATCATTAGTGATTTTCTAAATAAACAGAATAAAACAGAACTGCTCATTTTGGTCAAACACAAACCCATAAACTGTAAAACTAGAGAAACTGATCATTTGGAGGTGGTCTCTTAAATTTTTCCAGAGCTGTAGATATCGTATTGTTTTGTGACCGTTCATTGTTAGCTGTAATACCAATTTAGTATTTTTAAATTAATTAATTAAATGAAATAATGAAATATAAACTCATCATCGGAAAAATAGTTGCCCCCGATAGGCATGAAACTTTGTGGGTAGGTCTGCTAATGATCCAAATTTCACGCTTGGTCGCGCATGTGTTGTAAGCAAGGACTGGCCTTATCACTGTACCTGACTGACTATATAAGGTCATTCTGTTGTGCGCGCTTTCCATTCTGACTCGGGCTGATGTGTTAGTAGCATCCTTTGCAAGTGAAGTTTACCTCATAGGAGAGTTTGAAAGCAATTCAAGCAGTTGGAAGAGTTCGAGAGGGGTGGCACCGTAGGACTGCAGGAAGCGAGATGGTCTTATTGACGTAATGTGCACCATACCGATAGTGTGGATACTATCATAGCACGCTGTTGGCGGCACGCACCAGCGACATGAAGGATCTAGGAGACCTATACTAACCACGGAGAAGGAGAACCAACAAATTGTCTGACATGCCTGGAGTGACCCAACAGCCGTGACTGCACACATTCAGCAAGCAGTGATGCCCTCCATGAGTCATCCTGTTAGTGGCATCACCGTTGGCAGACAGCTGCACGATGCAGTAATACATGCACACTGACCGTTACGACGACTGCCCTTAACACCACGTCAGTGTCGCTAAAGACTGCAATGGTGTCGTGCCAGACTGTCATGGAGGGACTCAGAATGGCAGCGGGTCATCTTCAGTGACGAGTCCATCTTTCGTCTTGGTGGAGACGACCAATGAATCTATGTATGGAGGCACCGTGGTTAGCACCAAGATGAGTGGTTTGTTGTCACGCGTCACACGTCCAGAAGGCCTGGTGTCACTCCACCTCCACCCCTACCGCACAATCTGCAGGAACTGTGTGAGGATATTCAAGCTGCATGGGATGGATTATCACAGGACACCATTAGGAAACTCTACAACTCCATGCCAAGGCGTCTGGCATGTTGCATTAGCAAACATGGCGGCCAGACGCCATACTGAGAGACACTACTTCTGTATGTGTAGCTCAATAAATATTGATCATATCAGTCTAAATTTATCATCATTTATTGTTCCTGGTAACTTTTATCTTCCTTCCCAATAACACTGATATATATATATATATCTCAGTTATTGGGAAGGCAGCTTGTTGCCAGCTTGTCGCTGTGTGTCCTGTTAGCGATGGCTAACGGAGGTAAATCCAGCAGGCAGGGTTACATGGAAGGCAGCTCTGATATTGACTGATACAGACGTCAGTTTGAGTTAGCAGAGCTGAGAGGTGACAGAGTAGACCGGCTCATGACGTGGACGGAGTGAATAAATAAGACTGAAACACATCCGCAGTCCGCATTAAGAGCCCTGACAGAACAGCCTCTGAGGATACAGATAGATAGATAGATAGATAGATAGATAGATAGATAGATAAGCTTTTTCCTGTTATTTTTCTATTTTATTCTTTTTGTATTGTAATTTGTGTTGACTACAAAAACACAAGACACTGTCGCATGTGTTACAGCTCCGAAACAGAAGGTGGCAGAGTTGAGTCGTTAAGCGCCTGAAATAAAAACATCCGATTTACTGCACAGACACCTAAACACTGCATGATGCTTCCTTTCTCGTGCAGACTGTAAGTATATTAAGTGTATTATTGTTATGTGTGTTTAGTCCTCGATGATATACCGATATCAGTCATATGTGTGTGGTTCAGCGCTCTCAGACAAGCAGGCAAGACCACAGACATATGGGCAGCTAGTTAGCTAGCATAGGTGTTGCTAGCCATGGCCGTCTGTCAAACGCTTGCCGTGAGCTAGTCATAGAAAGTGCATTGCGTTAAACCCAGTTTATTTTACCGCACAGGCCGTAGACGCGGTTCTGAGCTAACTTACAACACCGTGGCTCGCAGGACCAGCTTCACTAGATATGTAACTCCATGTGGCTGTTATTTTTTACCAAGGTTACAGGATACCTGAGTGCCTGTGCCTGGTCTGTTTGCGGTGAGCGGCTAGAAGAGCTGCTAAACAGTCTAAAGCTAGTGGAGAACTGAAGCGGACGAGCTCTGTAAAGATGGCAGACGACGTGCTATTCGAGTTTCTGCACATGGAGATCGTGTCCCACGTTTACAAGGAGCAGGCGAGCCGGGAAGACATTGATAAGGTAATTAAAGGGGACTGCCACAGATCTCTCAACATTTCCTGATTATTCAGTCGCTGAGATGCAAACAAAGTCTTCCAGAGTTATTTTTTTCTTAATGGCACAATTGAAGAGAAATTTGCCTCTCAGATTTTCTGTACAGTGGTGGTGATGGGAACCAGGAGTCACAGTGTCTTTAAAGGGGAACTCTGCTGATCTGCTTTCCAAATTGCTGCATAATTAAATGGTCGAGATCTGGTGTGGAGTGTTAAGTACTAGAGAAACTCGTTCACAGGCCCTTTTTCGAACTCTGGTTGTGTTCAGGCTTCATAGAACCTTAGTGCAATCCAGGGAACCAGTCTGTGTTTGGATCTGCTTTTTTTTGGAACCAAGGAATGTCAAAGGATATCTCATCAACGTCAGCATAGGACTTTGCACAGCGGTAGTAATTAGTAGTAACAAGATGGCAGAGCGTTTGTACTGTTACTGCAGATGTTTATGGATCAGCTACTGGAGATAAGGAGATGGAGGGGAGGTTCTTCGGTAGACCACTAGGTGTCGCCATTGTTGCCTTCTTCTTCCTTAAAAACTGACACGCCCACCAAAGTCATCAAGATTTGTGCTGAAGAACCTGCTGTTTTTTGGTTCCAGCTGGGAACAAACTTTTCGTGGTCTGAACCTCTGTGTATTTGATGGAAATGCGCCGGACGGTTCATAATTGGACGCGCGAACCGAAACGGAACCTGTTCCAAGTTGGCGGTGATGGGAACCAGACGTCTGAAGATTTTAATGCACCTGTGTTTAGTTCTCGGTGATATACCGATATCAGTCATATGTGTATGGTTCAGCGCTCTCAGGCGTACAGACATATGGGCAAGAACCTTGGTAGCTAGTTAGCTAGCATAGGTGTTGCTAGCCATGGCCGTCTATCAAACGCTTGCCGTTAGCTAGTCACAGAAAGTGCATTGCGTTAAAACCAGTTTATTTTACCACACAGGCCGTAGACGCAGTTCTGAGCTACCTTACAACACTGTGGCTCGCAGGACCAGCTTGGCTAGATATGTAACTGCATGCGGCTGTTATGTTTAAAAGCTCCCTCACAGAAAGTTGATATAATCCTATGAAATGATTATGAATATGCTGTCTGACGTTCGACACTTTGTTTTCTGATAGCTTTGTGATAAAGCTTTGGCTTAAAACATATTTGAACCCATTTATTTAAAAAACTTTCATTGCAGTGGGGAACATGAAGGGCTATGTAAGGCAAGTTAGTCCCCAAAGATGACTTACATAAGTCGTAAATATTTTACCATCCTCAGTGTTGCATGTAAAAACCGAGGAGACTTGTGCAGGTTCATTCAGGCTGTGTGATTTTGGATAGTACATAAAATGGCTATGCTGGTGTTGTAGACATTGTGACCCCTGGTTCCCTTCACCACCACTGTAAAGAAATCTGAGACAGTACCTTTCTCCACAGATAACCACTTTACATCAAAACCACTCTGAATGTTTATATTTTAAGGACTAAATTACTAGAAATTATTAGAAATGTTGGTGGAATTCTCCTGTAATGGAATCCAAAATACACACCAATAAAACTATGCATGTATTCTGTGTTTTTATATGGAATGTTGATAATAAAGTAATGGTAATCTGGGGACCCTGTAGAACAATTTCTCAGGCATCAAGTACCATATTGATAACCACTTTGTATGAAACCTTTTTGTGAGGCTTGAAACACTTTTAGATATTTAGTTCTCATCACTGCTGAGAACAATTCCGACTCAGTAAGTTTCTCTGGAACAGTACTTTTCACTTCCAAGCCACTTTAAACGACTTTGTCTACATCTTACTAGTTAATAACGCAGTAAGATTTTACCCCTTTATGACAGCAGTGAAGCTGTGTTCAATGCTGTCAAGGACATAGATGCATTTAAAACATACAATAAAAGATGCAGTCCAGTAGCAACTGTTAAATAGTGGCCTTGTCAGATGAATAAACATTTTTAACACTTGAATTGCACATACAATACAAACAAAATGTTTTGTTTAAAATAGCCATATCCATATTCGGTATGTAATCGTCATTATCATATTCAGCATTTGAGCACGAATCTATAAATAGTAATTTGGAAAAGTCCACCGTTCAAAAAAAATGTTGTCCGACCGAATACAAGTAATAAAACAATTAGCCCATCGACTAATTGTCCCACAGACTAACTGTGTGGAACCATGGATTTGAAATTGGGACATCTTGTATGCAGTATTAATGCCTCTCAGTACGCTATCCCTACATCTTTGTACATATACACTGTATTGCCAAAAGTATTCACTCACCCATCCAAATCATTGAATCCAGGTGTTCCAATCACTTCCATGGCCACAGGTGTATAAAACCAAGGACCTAGGCATGCAGACTGCTCCTACAGACATTAGTGAGAGAATGGGTCGCTCTCAGGAGCTCAGTGAAGTCCAGCGTGGTACTGTGATAGGATGCCACCTGTACAACAAGTCCAGTCGTGAAATTTCCTCCCTACTAAATATTCCACAGCCAACTATCAGTGGGATTGTAACAAAGTGGAAGCGATAGGGAACGACAGCAACTCAACCACAAAGTGGTAGGACACATAGTGGTAGAGTCAATCGCTACAGACCTCCAAACTTCATGTGGCCTTCAGATTAGCTCAAGAACACTGCGTAGAGAGCTTCATGGAATGGGTTTCCATGGCTGATCAGCTGCATCATCAGAAGAGCGAATACTTTTGGCAATATAGTGTATTGTATAGCACACATTGTGGAGGACTGCAAAAAGGTCCAGGCTCCCCATGTTAAAAACACATTTTGTGGATTTTCTATGTGAAAATAAGTATATATCTTCTACAGAGTGCTCACTTCTGCACATTTCAATGCAAAAAAAAAAAATCATGTATATCATCAATACCTGAATTGAATTTGGTGAATTGCATGTTGACGAAGCAAACAAACAAGTAGCCTAGCCACAAGTTTAGATCTAGATATGCTAGTTCATGGTCACAGTAAAGGCTCAAGGATCCCCCTGTATGTAACTAGTTGCTTCTACTACATTGTCTTCTGCTTCTTGTTTACCGATTCTGCTGTATTCTTTTCACAGGACAGAGTAACATGTGTGTCCATATTAGAGGGAATGGGCTTCAGAGTTGGACAAGGCCTAATAGAAAGGTAATAACAACCTTGCATGCACCAAGTTGTCAGCTGAATGCTGCAAAATACTGGGAGTCCCACACATCTTGCACATTTTGCCCAGGAGGTGGCACTATGAAGTAACTGTAGCTCAGAGCCATCAAATCACCCATGTGTTTTCAGTGCTGAATGGCTGTGGAGCCGCTGCTCTCAGCCTCCTGACAGTATTTCATGTCAAAGCTTGCCTGATGAGGTGCTGCTGGTCTGCACTAGTTTGTGTTCTGAGATAAACTGTATTTTTGACGTCCGCTAGGTGGTGCTGTTTACTAACCCAACCGTGCCCTATCAGCCAGGCTTGCTGCCACCATCAAACACAATAATATAGTCTCTTCTTTCTGCAAACTTAAAGGATAACATGAAACTGTTTGATCTTTTATTCAACAGGTGTACGAAAGATTATCCCACCTTCAAAGATGACTTGGACATCATGAAATTCCTCTGTAAAGATTTCTGGACAAGTATTTTCAGAAAACAAATTGACAACTTGAGGACCAACCACCAGGTCTGATGTTTGAATTTCTGAGAATTGAAATGGCATAATGACAGTCTTTGATTCATCTAATCTCACTCTGATTCTGTCTGTCGACAGGGAACATACGTTTTACAAGACAACAAATTTGCACTGTTGACACAAGTGTCCAGCGGAAAGCAGCACCTCGAAGAAGCTCCTAAAGTAAGTCCATAATAGCGCTGTATTGTGGGCTTTAATTTATTGTTGAAGCATTTTTGAAACTACAAACATGGATGTTGGAACGAATTCACAAATGCAATCACAGATTTCATTGCATGGTTAGTCTGTGCATGGAGGAACTGGAGAAAGGAGCTCACAGTGGCACCTTCTTTTTCTAAAATGGGACCAGAATTTTGATGTAGGAGCTCCCACTTAATTATGCGTGTTCGATATATTTGAATACAACTGTGTGGATATATACCCCCCCCCCCCAAAATGATTCCTTCTGCCAGCCTCATATGCTTTTACGTTCATGGGATATGTGAAGAAAATTATTATATTGGCGCATGGTGCAGAAGAAGCCCAAAAAAAAGCCCAAGCTAACGGCTAACCCTAGTAGTCTGTATAGTCTGATGGTTTAGTTAACAACTACCTGTTTACCATAAGACTCGGGTCTTTTGGCTTTGCTGCTCCAACGTGGCAGTGAAAGTAAACCACATGGGTTGAAACATTTTGTTTTGCTCTCGTGCTCAGCCATGTAATTACAGTGCACTGCCAAGCATTATTAGCCAATATGACACCATCAAATTAAAGCGTGTGTGTGGACTTTGCATGTGGCCATTCAGACACGCTACCCAAGCAGATGCTAAGTACAGTAACCAGAACATAAACAACCCTTTTACAGAACTGAAAAATCTCCCGCTCATAAGGAGCGCTTCATTTAATTGTGTTGGGAAGTAAAACGAGTGGAAAGTGCGTTTTTGGATAGGTTGCTGGTGTGCTGTTACGGTAATGGCATCGGGGATGTTTCAGTTTACAGTGCAGCGGATAGCAGCCTGCACACTGGCATAACTAAGGATTCCAGCTCTTTTCAGTGAATCAGATTAGTTGGCTCAGCTCACCAATAACAAGCAACTCTTTTGACTCAAAAGTGGCTTGTCATTCAGTAACACTGATGCCTTATTTAGTTCCAAAATTGGCTAATCGGTTAGCAATACTATGTATCATTCAACAGTTCATTAAGTCTTACCATCGTTCTAAGATAACTAAAAATGGCATTATATTATAAAACACTATTTTGTTAAATCTGAAGCTAATAAGACATTACAGTCAAGAAATGGCTGTCCAGCCAACAGACTTGCAGGCCAAACGTAGAAGGACTGCTAGTGCAAACCCATACTTGTGTTAATTAGATAAGAGACAGGAACCTAAAGCATCTGCGCCTGCAGAGTATGCACAAACCCTTTGATCATCTCCGACCACTGCAGGAAACTAGCTATTGAACTCCACCGTGTGGTCAAATTATAAAATGCAGATTATTAAAGGTGCTAAGTTAGCCCTACAGACTAGTTTACTTAAATGTAGGATGTAGGCCATGGGTATTTAATTCTAGTCCTTGTGGGGGGTGACTAAACCTATCACTTAACAGTTTGTTATTAAGTGGGGAGATTGTAGAACACTGCGGGATGCTGAATAACCCTGGCTAATATGCTATTGTTGGGCTCCTCTAGTGCCTCCTATACTGGCTATTGCAAGAGATATTAATGTAAGCATTAAAAAAAGATAAACTGTAGAAACCGTGGCAGATTCATGGTGAATTCTTCTTTGGCAGTACCTGGCCTACTCTTGCGGATTGATTCGAGGAGCTTTGTCCAACCTGGGCTTGGAAAGTGTGGTGACTGCTGAAGTTTCCTTAATGCCGTCATGTTGGTATCCACTATCATCTTTGCCAGTTTACAGCATGTTACACATGTTCTCAGTTGTCAGATGATTGTAGAGAACCGGATGTTTTGCCATTAAAAAAATAATGATGAGCTTTTTTTTTTATTTACAGGCAAATTTCAAGTTGTGATTCAGAAAACCTAAAGTGGACTGAAGCCTCTTTGGATAACTGCTGGTGCTTATTCTCCAGGTCGCAACATGAATGTAAATTACGTGCATCCTGAATGTTTACAAAACCCACAGGGAGTTTTCAGCATATATTTTTGATAATGTGGTCTTTGTAGTTGTTAGTCTTTGTGGACAATGTTACATACAAGTTTCGTACACATGCATAGGCTTGCATAGGTCATATAGCTTGCATATGAATTCATTAAATACATAATCAAAAAATTGATAAGTTCAACTTAGTCATTTGTTTACTTGTTTAGCATTCGTTAAGATCCATAGTGAAGATTGTTTTGCCCTTTTTTTTGTCTTCAGCATCATAGATTTAGGGATTCTATTATAACGTGGTTGATATGGTTTATATTGCAAACAGACAGTGTGCACTACAAACAGTTGTACGCTAAAATTTGAGCACCCCTGTCCTGCGGGGAACAAACTTACAGTTTTATGGGCAGTGGTTATTTGTTAATTGTGAACTTAGTTGCAAAATTATTTGCTGAATTTAACAAAAATAATAATAAAGACGTAAAGCATGCCATAACATGTGCCATAACCTTCATACAGGCCTCTGTATAAACTGTTTTATACAGTGCCCTCCGGCAAATATTAGCACCCCTGATGAACATGAGCAGAGTAGGCTGTGAAAGACATTCTTTATTGCATCTCCCAAAATATTAACCAAAAATCTGCGATTCATTTGAAGTACACTGATTAAAAAGAAGCCAGACTCCTGTTACGCAATGAATTGTGTGCCACTGTTGTTGGCACCTGTTCATTTAATACTTAGTGTAGCCTCCCTTTGAAAAGATAACAGGTCTGAGTATTCTCCTGTAATTCCTGAAAAGACTGGATACCTGGCAGGAGATCTGAGACCCTTCCTCCATACGGGATCTCTCCGGATCCTTTATGTTCTCTCTATTCTTTCTACTCTTCTTTTCAGCTCATCCCACAGGTTTCCTGTGGGGTTTAGGTCCCAGGACTGGGTTGACAATTGCAAAACCTTGACTCTTTGTCCTATTGGAAGATCCAACCACAGACCCGATTAAGCTTCCCAGCTAAGGCCGCCAGGTTTCGCTCTTGTTTCTGCTGGTGCTTGATGGAGTCTGTGATACCATGTATCCTTGAACCAGCCTCCTCTGTCCTGTGCGTGGGGCCAAATATAAACATAGGCTGTTTTCCCAGCAGGTTCTTAACATCTTCAGTTGCTGTAAGCTTCTTAATTATAGCCATAATAGTGTAAATAAGCATTTTCAACCATCTAACTGTTTTCTTGTAGCCGTTTCCTGATTTATGCAGGTCAGCATGCTTTTGTGGTGCATCACTGCTGTATTCTCTGGTCTTTCTCATAGTGATGAATGACTAAGGGAATTCGGCCTGTGTGCCGCTTTTGTACCCCACTGAAACAGGAAGTAACGGCTGACCATGTAAGCGTTCCTAATCACTTAGGTGAACTTGGAAAGCATGAAATATGAATGGGAAAGCGCTTCAGTTAGATTTCACTCATTTAATATTTTAGGGGTGCCAGCAATTTGTGGTGCACATAGATTTGAGGAAATATTTATTTAGTAATATAAAGTTTTTTTCCTTCAACTGTGCTACTTAATATAAAGTTATATTTTTGTTAATATTTAAAATGAAAGACAAAAAGGATAAGCAGTAAAGAATATTTTTAATTACCAGGGGTGCCAGCATTTGTAGTGGCTACTGTATATGTTAAATTCAGCAAATAACCAATAACGGTGCATTGAGTTGTGTAGACGTTTGCTCTCTCTATTAACTTGTTGTCATATAGAAAAATCAGCAAGATGTAATTCAACCAGGTGCCCAGATTTTTGCATTCAACTTTACCATTAGCGATATTTGTTTTTCTAAAAGCGCTTTTTCTCTTTCATTTCAAGCTACATATCAACTTTGTTTTTTTTGTACACTCAATATGGGTTTAATTTAACATAGTAAACCTAGGAAAACAGTGGGTTCTGAATCTCGGTGGAAGCTCTTATTGTATCTCTGGATTAATCTGTACGCTGAATCAGGAAGCTCTATCAAAACAGTTAAGACCAGTAGCCTGTTACTTTTAGGTCTTGTCCTAACTGCCAGCATAGGAGCAGATTTATTACATCTCCTGATTGTAACCAGATTGATATTTTAAATTAATTATTTATTTATTTTAATAGTCCTGGCCGCAAAAAATAACACATGAAATCCAGTTTTTGCTTATTTGATCCAAACCGCTTTTGGATCCTGTTTGATCCAAGGACCCTTTAGTCATTCAATTCGTGTTTCCGTCTTTTGTGTCATTCGCACGGCAGCAAACAACTTCAATTTCAGATCCAGAGTGACATAGGTGCCAGGATTGAAGAGCAGCGCCAAAGATTTACGCTTATGGCATATGGCATCTACTTGTACGCTGTATAGAAGAGAACAACAGTCTGGGAACCGACGCAGAAATAGAATGTCTGTTTGCACTTTGAGATAATTCACTTCCATCTCTCCTGTGTCCGTGTTTAAAATCTGCATAGCTACGTAGCTACTGAAGGCTGCATTGCTTCCACAGAGACCCATGTGGATAGGTTGATGATGCCTGGACACGCAAATCCGACCTGATTAGTCTGGACAAACAGTCGTTTCAAAAGTCTGGAGAACTCCGTTCTTGACCTCTTGATCATTGGTTATCACAAATAACTTTGTAATTCTGAGGATGTTGTGTTCTAGGCAAGACACTTAACAATGATCTAGAAAACTATTCAACCCCACCATGTGTTAAAATAACAATATATATACTTTTTAAAGTGTCTGTTGTAATAAATGTGAAGGATAAAATATAAATGGGCTACTAAACAACTACCTTTTAACTATTCTGAAATGTAAATTAGCTCAGATATCACAAGTTGTATCCGACTGTGCTGATTCTCTTACCCGAATGGTACAGTAAATGTCTTCTGCACAGTTTGAAATTAAAACTGGTACTGCGGTTGTTTTGGTACGTGAGTACTACTGGCCTCGCCCCTGTAGTCTTCACTGTATTTCATACTACCTAAAGCCAAACCTACAGATATTCACCTTTTAATTCTTTATAATGTACTTTAGAATCTACCTCTACTCCAGAAAATGGTCAATGTTTGTAGACTTGAAGAAAAAAATGTAGCTGCCAAGTTTTTCGGTGGTCGTAGAATTTTAGGTGAATGAAAGTTCCACTGTAATTGACTTTACAGAGCTCTTTATTCCGATTTTACTAGTGTCATATTTTTTTAATATTATTTCCTTTGGTTGGCTTCAGTAAGCTCTCAGTTCTTCCCTACGTCTGCTAAACATCATACATAGCCATGTGTAAATTTGTTAGTTCGTTATTTATTATACTGTTTCAACCCAGAATGTGGCCCTTTTTGCTTTTCCTTTTTTTGAGGCATGTAGAAACTCTGAAAGCACTGCAACTTGGCCTAATCGTTTTTGATTAACCGGTACTTCGGCAGATCCCATAGATGGAACGGCATGGATCTCTTAAACGTGAGGTGGCTCAGATCTCTCTGCCAACTGTGGCTGTCAAAATAATAAGTCAAAGTAAAGTCAGTAAAACAGAAAGGTACAGAAAGGTAATGTCCTCCACATGGTGCTACGTTAGAAGCCTCGTTGGCAGACGGAGCTTTGTTGTGGTTGCAAATGAAGGAAAACAGAATTTGTCCGTAATTTCACAGCCGTCTGCGGTAAAAGTTGAATGCAAGTCTACATACTTCGTCTACTTCATTCGTTCTGTTTATGGCTGATTATATGGTGATTATATGAATTGTGCACACGTACAAAATGAACGGTACCTCAGTCCGAGCTCTTTGCGCAGCACTTATTCGTTACCGCTGTTTGAAGCAGTAATGAAACGTCTCTAGCTGTTATAAAGGCTGAGTTCTATGTAAGACCACCTTCAAGGGCCACATCTGTCTGTTGTTACGTACTGTCACTGTCAGGTCAACTCTCAGTAGGGTTTTTATTTGTTTTATTTTATTTGACATAATTTGAATAATTGTGAATATTTCATATTCAGTTGTCCAATAAAATTGGTCAAAGGTTATTAAAAAATGTGGCACATTCACTTCCATTAAAGCATAAAAAGTATTTGTTTAGCTTCTCCTGTTTTGAAGACATGATGTTTCATTCTGATGGTGGTGATGATCTTTTTTTCTTTCTTTGTTATTAATGTTTTTGCTTCATGTTCATGCTTTGTGACTAGGTTGGATAGATTTTTGTTGACCTGCGCTTGTGATGGAAACTTGTTGACGCATGTGGGTTTCAAGCCATATTTTTTCCCCTTTTGGATGACCCCAGCAAAGAGCTATGCAATTTCTATACATGGAATTGACTTTTAAAGTGTATTGTTGGAAAAATAAAATGTCAGTGCTTTGGTCTATTGGACGCTCTTTATTTTCACACACTTACGAATGCTGTGGCTTAATCACGGAGATTCAGATAAGGCCATGTAATGCGGTAGAACTCCTGATCGGACCTGTCTGAGAAACTGTCTGGGTGTGGCCTCATTTTGAATGGGTGTTCACGATTGATATCCCGCTGTCCAACAGTCCTAGTCTGCCAGTGAAGCAAAACTAGACACAATAATAATGTGGGAAGAAATGAGTGGAATATGGANGGCCGAAGCTGAAGCCTAATAAAATGAATCATTGTATTAGAATATTATTAGAATACCCAACGTGTTTTCACGGATTTTCATTAATTTTGCCACTTTTTTCACCATTGCATGAATTAAAAAAACAAAAAAAACAAAAACATTTTTAACCCCAGACATTTGATCCCAGCAAAATAATGGACTTAAACATATTAGTAAAATAAACCCATCCCAGCCGACATGTCTGCTGCGTTCACAGAGAGCCTCCACACTAGTCGCGTTGTTGTGAAATTGGGCTTTGTGTTTTTTAAGGAGGGTTTGGGCACGCGCAGTGAGAGAGAGAGAGCGGCGAGAGAGAAAAAACGCGCGCGCATGAGAGTGAGTGAGTGGGTGCGTGTGTACGCAGGTGTGCGCGCGCGATGGGAAGCCCCCGGTCTGTCTGCCTCGCTGTAGTTCGGCTTAGTTCTGTTCTTTACTCAGTCTGGAGCTCCGTTTGGCTCGAATGTTTAAAGCTGAATAAAAGCAACAACTCGTTAAAGCGGGTATTAGCCTCGAGCAGTGGTTGCACTCTGGGTCCCATCTACATCTACAGCGTCTAACTAGAAACAGTTAACAGCATCATTAAAAACGTCATTGTTCGGTATAAATTAAGTCTTTTCACTTATTCCGTGGTTTTTTTTCGCCATTTACCGCCGAATAATTTCGGTTGCCGAAGATTCGGTGCATCCCTAGAGTGAAACATGCTCTACGTGAGGGGTTCTCAAAGTTTTCCACCCCATGGCCCACCTGATAATGACTACAAAGTATAGCGGCCCACCAAAAACACTGATATCAGAGTTTATAAATACAGTTTCCATTTCGTTCTTAAGTGCCGACACTAGGGATGGGGAATACCACTGATTTTCCCAGTCGGTCCGATACCAAGTAGTACCAAGGCTAATATCCCAATACAGATACTGATACTGTAATGCTTGACTTTCAACAATGATGAATGGAAAATGTGAGCAAAATTAAACCAGGAAGTCTGAGATTAATATTAAATACAATCTCAGAAATCAGAGTCTATCTGCACTTCTTTAATAACATGGTTCAATTCAGTGTTCAACAGTGTTCAGTTCTGTTCAGTTAAACTAATACTAGTACATGTAAACTGTACGTTCAGTAACTAAATGTGTACTGATTAGATCAATATCTAAATAGCTACATTTATAAGTTGAATTAAAGTGCATTATACATATATACTATATATAAAGTTAAACAAAGTATGAAAGATAATAAAGAATAGTAGATCTAATTATCCGCTAGTGTTTTAGTGGTAGTATAGGCCACATGTACCACGTTATTTACAAGAGCCACACTACATCTTATAAGACTTTCTCGTGAGTCTATTGATAATTAGCTAAGGAAAGTCTACCTATTATAAACATGTACACTATATTGCCAAAAGTATTCACTCACCCATGCCAATCATTGAATTCAGGTGTTCCAGTCACTTCCAAGGCAACAGGTGTATAAAACCAAGCATCTAGGCATGCAGACTGTTCCTACAGACATCAGTGAAAGAATGGGTTGCTCTCAGGAGCTTAGTGAATTCCAGTGTGGGACCGTGATAGGATGCAACAAGTCCAGTCGTGATATTTCCTCACTACTAAATATTCCACAGTCGACTGTCAGTGGTATTATAACAAAGTGGAAGCGATTGGGAACGACAGCAACTCAGCCAAGTTTTTTTAAAACCCAAGTTTTAGGCCACATAAAATGACACAGTGGGTTCAGCGGATGCTGAGGTGCATAGTGCACAGACGTCACCAACTTACTGTAGAGTCAATCACTACAGACCTCCAAACTTCATATGGCCTTCAGACTAGCTCAAGAACAGTGCGTAGAGAGCTTCATGGAATGGGTTTCCATGACCAAGCAGCTGCATCCAAGCCGTACATCACCAAGTGCAATGCAGTGCGTCGAATGCAGTGATGTAAAGCACGCCGCCATGCTTTGGAGCTATGAAAACACCCCAAGAAACCTCTCCATCAGCAATGCTGTCTCAAACTGAAGATGTTTAATTAGCCTGCTACTGTGACGTTTTGATTTGTACAGGTGATCATTAATATACATATGTTTATAGTAATGTATGTAATATGACACAAATATATTTATATATGACGTTTCTGGCCCGCTATAAACTCTTGCCTCCACCTGAGTACAGGCCCACAGACCACTAGAGGGTTCTTCATGGCACACTAGTGGGCCCCAGCCCACAGGTTGAGAAACTCTGCTGTAAATATCGTCGCTGTCAAAGAAAATCTCCATTATTATTAAAATGATTTTTTATTATTTATTATCCATAAAAATGATAATAAATATGTTTTCCCATTTTTCTCTGCATCATTTGAGCAGAGCAGCTGTCCTTCACATCGTGTGAAAATACCATGGTGAATGATTCAATAGAAGTGCTCCAACATTACTTGGTATAAAATCACTTTATATTAAAGGAACCATATCGTCGCTGTCCAATGAAAAACATGTATCTCCACTTTTGTCCATTTTTACTTTAATGCATCATTTGAACACATGAGCTGCTGTTTACACTGAGTGAGAATCTCATGATGAATGGACCAACAGAAATGGCCCAAAACTGTTTGGAAAGATGTCTGGTTCCATTGACTTACATTAGAGTTAAATGAGGTTTTTGGCCTCTCCTGTAAAGTTGCCATTTTGGAGATATTTGTTTTTCTTTGGACAGCGACGATATATAAAATTTTTGGTGTAAAACAATCCATAATTAACTCAAATTATTAACAGAATGTAATGAAGTAACAGTGTTGAAGGTGTTGTAGAGATATCTGCTGAAGTTAGCATGCTAACCAGCTAGCCCCGGTCCGTCAGCTCTCCTAGTACCACTATGTACACATCAAAGAGGTAATAGTGAGTCACTGTAGCGCCGAGTTGATCAGTCCAACATGAGAGGATAAAGATGTAGCGCTCCCACTCATGGAGTATTCTAAACTCTAATCAATCATGTTGAAGGTGCTGCTCCTGGTTAGATCTTTTAAGGACAGGTAGCCAATTAAATGAAGACTAAATGCCAAGTTACCGCCACATTTACATTTACGGCATTTAGCTGACGCTCTTATCCAGAGCGACTTACAAGGTCATTCATATTACAGGTAGGCCAATGTAGTGTTAGGAGTCTTGCCCAAGGACTCTTATTGGCGTAGCACGGCATAGTTACCCAGACCCGGGAATCGAACCCCCATCTCCCACATGGGGCAGTAGCTCCCTGGAGGTTAGTGGTGTTATCCGCTGAGCCACACCAACCACACCACCCGCTCTGGGCAAGAAAACACATTCTGCAGCAAACAAAAGAAACGACATAAATAGAAGCAAAACAGTATTGGCAAGTCAATGGACTACGTGAACGCACAACATTTCTTATAGGTTGGTAGGAACTAAAGAAGGAGGAGGAAGGACCATTGTGCATTTTCAGGTGATATGTCGCCCCCCATTGTTTGGAGGATGAACTCGACAGCTTGCGTCATCTTACAGATTGCTCCTTTAAGTTCAAAGTAATGAAGATTTTTGCCTTCTCCGACAAAGCTACAATTTTGGAGATTCAAAGTTTTTTTTTTCTCATTTTATTTTTCATTATATTTTGAATTCATGCAAAATATGTTGACCATTTAGTGGATGTTGGAAAGTTATCCGCAGGAAATACTGTGTATTAGTGTATCCTGTGCCCACAAGGCCAATATTAACCTACATGAAACACGCATTTAGGCGTCTTAGAGGTTTTAAAAATACATTGACACACAGGATCATTAGTGTGAAGCACAGCTCCTAACAAACATCGAAATGCCATGGCTAGTGGGGCCCCCCGGTGGTGAACTCACCCGCTACTAACCTGCTAAACCTGTACGAGTGAGTTACAAGCCAGTTCCAGGAGTATTGGAGTATTTTCCATATTAAGTTCATCCTGCTCATACTTTGTAGAGCATTTCATGCCTTAGAATTACCTTGATTTAGGTCGGTAATCAGATTCAGCTCTGACCATTGGAACTGCTTTGTTTCCTGAGTCCTCTACATTTGCAAAATGAGGTTTTATACACATTGTGTATAAACACACAAAGTTCTTCTGGGCCCTGTAAACAGGGTGTTGTCCTGGAGAATGTCCTGCAGAAAGACCTTTTATGCTTTTAACTGATGGTCAGCTGATAAACACCTTCCTTTCCCATCGCTTGTCATGGTTATCTGATGGTCCAGACAGACACAAACAGTCGCTTAAATGACCAAGCAGTGCAGGTGCTGGACATTTACCAGCCGGTTCCCTCTGTGTTTATGTTTACATTTACGCACCAAACCCCTCTGAATGATTATCCTGGAGCTGAGGGAATGGACCGAAGTTGCCTCGGCAGTGTCTAAAAGTGAACCAAAAAAAGGGGAATTGGTCTCCCATCAAAGTAGGAACTTAAGTACAGGGATAACCAACTTTGTTGGGACAATAAGGTTCAGGCTTGGCATTCTGTGTCTTTTTCTCTCTGTCTCTTACTCCCTCCTGCACTCGCCCGTAGCACTAGAGCAGGGGAGATTAATGGAAGTATGGGAATTTGAGCTGTAGACGAGCTGCAGCTGGTCCATCAATGCAGCAGGAGGAACACCAAATCCCCTCCATTACAAGCCACAGGCCTGAGTGCTGCAGTTTACTGCTTTCACAAGCTTCCCCTTTCAGCTTTCCTAAGTGCGCTAGAGTTAGTGCACTTACTCCTCCAACCCGTATAACGCATTCCTAAAAGTACTCAGTGAGGGCTTTTCTCTTTTTGCTAATACAGTCCTAAAACTGAAAATCCTGGAGGTACTTGGCTTGGAATTCCATTTGTAATTGAGAATCTTTTATAGCTAATAAAATACGACCATTACAGTTCAATGAAAAGTGTATTTGTTCTTTTTTCAGCAGTTTCTGTTTTTTTCTGGCTTTTTTTCAACCTGGTTCTTGAATTGGTTCCGTTCAGGCTTCATTGAACCTTGGTGCTGTCCAGGGAACCAGTCTACCTTTGCACCAGCTTTTTTTGGAACCAAGGAACGTCACAGGATACAACATCAATGTCAACAGAGGGCACTGCACAGCGGTAGTAAACAGCAGTACCAAGACGGTGGAGCGTGTAGATAACCTGTGAGCGTTTGTGCTGTTATTCCAGATGTTAGTTTTTATCCAAACAGCAAGCACAGATCAACTACTGGAAATAAGAAGAGATAGAGGAGCTTCTTCAGCAGACCACTGGCACGTCCACTGATGTTGTCACAGTTTGTGCTGAAGAACCCAGTTTCTTTGGTTCCAGCAGGGAACAAACTTTTTCAGGTTCCGAATCTGTTTATTTGTGGTGGAAATGTGCAGAGCAGTTCAAAATTAGGTGCGCGAACCGAAAGGGAACCCATTCCACGTTGGTGGAACGGAGCTACTTAAGGGTTTTCTGACAGATGATAGAATTAATAGTTCCTCAACAGCAAGTTGTCCAGGTCTTGAGGTACGTTGGATTATTGCATTGTGAAATGCAGACCTTGCTTTAGGGCACATACCCTCACTTTATTAGGCGGACCTGCTTTGTATCCAAGGCTGTAGGAGTGAGTTTGACATTGAGGGGAGGCGCTTTTGCTACTATGAATCAAAGCCCATCTCATCCCCTAAAATATTGGCTAGCTATAAGCTAGTTCCACTGTAGGTAATGCTAGGCTTGGCTAGTGATCGATTAAGATGTTGTCTTATCCTTATGTGCAAAGTCTGTTTTATACTTACACTAACACCGGTGTTTCATAATTTATGAAATGGTTTCATATTTTAATGGCATTTTGCTGAAATGAGTTAACAAAACATCTTACACTAAGGTTAACACTGAGAAAGTTCTAGCACTACAAGGCCAAGCCATATTACACTACTAAAAGTACTTCTAATGGTGGTGTACTATTTTTTACATACTACACACATTATCAAAAGAATAGCTGCACCCAGAAGGAAGTGTGGGATTGCAGTGCTATTGGGAAGGAAGGTAAAGGTCACCAGGAACAATAAATGAGGATACATTTAGACTGATATGGGCAATATTTATTGAGCTACACATACAGAAGTAGTGTTTCTCAGTATGGTGTCATTAGTATATGCTAATGCAACATGCCTGACGTCTCGACATGAAGTTGTAGAGGTTCAAAAAGTGGGACTCGTGACTGAAGATGACCCGCTGCCATTCTAAATCACTCAGTCTGGCACGACACCAATGTAGTCTTTGGCAATGTTGATGTGGTGTTAAGAGCAGTCGTTGTAACGGTCTGTGTGCATGTAGTCCTGTCTTGTGCAGCCATCTGCCACTGGTGCTGGCACTACCAGGATGACTCTGTTGGGTGACTCAGGTACAGTGATAAGGCCCGTCCTGAATCATTCGCATGTCTCATGATGTTAAACCTACCCACCAAGTTTCGTTCCTGTCAGTTGATTTCTGATGGGTGCAACTTTAACATATAGTTAACGGTAATGTTAGCTAACCCAATACCTCCTAGTGTGTTACTGTATCAAAAAGTTATACTGTTTTCTTAGCTATAATTAGCCACCATTGCTATTCATTGTGCTCTTGTTACCGACCTCATGTTCGAATTCGTCACCAGCCAGATTCTCCAGCGAGGCTCCAATGAAGACATAATGGGAGGATATTCAAACCTACTATGATATTTTAATAAGCCTTAATATAAAAAAGGCCCAGCACCAACTAACACCCAACATCAACTCAAAAAATGGGAAGTTTGTCTGATTTGCCAGTAAAACTCGCTACTTTCAGTGCTGTGCCATTAAAATAAAAATGCAGCTGTTGTCAGCACTGTTCATATGCCAAAGTTTTTATCTACACTACTTACCATATAGGAGCACTTTGTAGTTCTTCTTTTACAGATCTGTTTTCCTCTATACTTTCTTACCCTGTTCTTCAACGGTCAGGACCCCCACAGGACCACCACAGAGCAGGTATTATTTTGATCAGTATTCGCAGTGGAACTGATGTGGTAGTGGTGGTGTATTAGTGTGGTGCGTGTTGGTGTGAGTGGATCAGACACAGCAGTGCTGCTGGACACCTCAGTGTCACTGTTGGACTCAGAATCATCCACCAACCAAAACTATCCAGGCAACATTCTCCTGTGGGCAACGTCCTGTGACCACTGATGAAGGACTAGAGGATGATCAACACAAACTCTGCAGCAGCAGCAGGTGAGCTATCGTCTCTGACTGTACATCTACAAGGAGGACCAGCAAGGTAGGAGTGTCTAATAGAGCGGGCAGTGAGTGGACACAGTGTTTAAAAAGTTCACACTAATCTTTACTAAGGCCAAAGTGACCTGTAGTTCTCTGGATGTTCTCATAGAACCTTTGGAGGCTTCATGGATGATTTGCCTATGGCCTTTCAGAAGATTCACCAATCCTCCAAAGGTTCTCAGTTTGTAGATAATGGCTCTTGCTGTAGTTCGATGATGTCCTAGAAACTTCTTTAAGGTTTTTTTTTTTAACCCTTTTCAGTCTAATATGCAGTAGCAGTTAAAAGTTTAGACATGGCTACTCACAGAAGGTTTATTTTTTAGCTTAATGCTTTACTTTAGAATAAAAGTGAAGACACCAAACTATAAAATAGCACTCATGGAATTATACAGTCCACCTTAAAAACCTCCAAAACGGAACTTCAAAGGAGGATAAAACAGCTTTCTTAGCTTGCAGTGGAGGCTGATAGAACAATATTTTTTAAGCAGTTTTGGAGCAATTCTATTGGTCTGTCCATCATGAATATTCACTAAACTGAAAGAGTAACTAGAGCTTTTAAACTGTGCAAAAAAGGGCAACAAAGTATATATTAGAGGAGGCGATAGGGCCAAAATATAATATTGTCATACATCAAGAGTATATGTGGTATATCAGGATATCTCATCAGTTGGAACTGTTAAGTGTAAGCCTTTAAGATAACCGACAACATCCATTTAGTTGGGGATGTCTACACTTTTCACTGGTACTGTATGTCAGCTGCTTTCTGTTGATCATGGTCTAGTGTGCCTGTAAAAATATTGTGGTGACTACATCACTCTGATGGTACACTTCAATACACGTGAGGTTAACATTCATCAGGGCTGGTTTCATTCAAACCTGTTATCTGTTTAAAGCATCATCTGAAATCTGACAGCGTTCACTGTGACGTGCCATAATATTAGAGGAAGGGGGCACAAACTTTTTCACAGCACTCTATATCCAGGGTCCTTAAAGGCTCACCGCCATGCACCTGGTTTGCAAACCTGGTCCTTAAAGAATCATCCACTGAACCCTTCTTTCTTCAACAGCATCACTCCACAGAGAATCCTTCTGGGCAGCTTGATTATTATATTGAGAATTGTATTTGTGCTCACATCCCCAAATAACACACAATTGTCTTCGCATGGGTTTTCTGGATGTGTCTGCGCTAATTTATGTGTCAGGACGGCTTAACGGCGTGATCCCCAGAGTTACAACCACTGCTTCACTAAACTACCCGAACGACGATTTGAGATGTTGACTGGAAGAAAGGTGAGAGGTGGGGGGGGGGACTTTTACCTCCATTGTTTTCTCTGTAAATCTTTAAGATGTTTGGCAGGAAGGACCGAGTCTAGAAGCCTGGGTTGAGGGGCGGGCGCAGAATGTTGCATTTCAAAGTGGGATACAATAACGTCTAATTTGCCACTCTTATTTCAAAAGGAGCACACAAAGTCGGCCTCTTTGTTGGAGAGGGAGAGTGGGCCGTGATGGCAGGATGTCTGTGGACTTTTCCTTTTTCTGTGCAGTTGCTGAAAGGATTAAGAATTTGAAAAGACGTAAGTGGTGGGGGGGGGAGGGGGGACCTGAAAGACCTGTACCTAATCACTTCCCCTGGTAATGCCTCCTCTCGATTAAATAAAGGAGAGACTGTAGGGGGATAGCAGAAAGGATTTTCGGACTCAGATTCTGGGTTCTACCTGAAGACTAGGCTTTAGAGTTCATTATGTAGATTGAGAAGAGAGGGAGATGGAGGTGGAGGGGAGATTTACTAATGGATGAGGCAATCCAAAGGGTTCCCGAACCTGTTTTGGTCTGTGTGGGCAAACGCTGTAGCTACAGTAATGTTATTAGGGAAAATCCCAAACACATGTAGCTGGTTGCGATTATTGCAGAACTGGTTTGTTCTGGTTTGAATCTGGAGATTCCATTACATATATTCCCTGTCTGGCATATAGTCCCTGTTCCTCTGTTTTTGCCGTGTGAAAATAACTCTGGAATTGCTGGAATTAGCTTTACGGTACCGTATTAACAGACAACTAGAAAAGTGCATACAGCCAATGATCATATGGGCCTGTGGGTCTATAGTCGAGGCTAGTATATGAAGCTAAGCAAGGCTGTCACTGGCCAGTACATGGATAGGAGTGAGTAGAAAAGTGCACTTCCTGAAGAACATGCAGCTGTGATGAGCGATTGCGCAGTTTAAGCTTGTTGCTAGCCGGTTCCTAAGGTGTTGCTAAAAATGAATGGGACTCTATGGGAGGAATGAGGGATGAATATACCACACATAGACGAGTGCAGGTCAGTATGGCTGTGGATTAGAGTTTGGGGATCTGCCCTGAGTGAGTACATGCAGTGTGGTGGCTGTAGGTCAAAAGAAACGATAGGGCTTAGGTAGGGCCAAAAATGAATGGGACTCTATAGGGGGAAAGAGGGATGGGAAAAAAGACAAACAGACGAGTGCGGGTCAGTCGAACATTGTATTCATGCTTGGGGGTCTACCCCAAGATAGTGTATGAGAAATGGTGTCTGACAGTCAAGCAAAAGTATGGAAAAGTTTTTTTCCCGAAAACCATACGTCAGATCAAAAGCTCCATGCAAGCATGCTATTCCTGATCAGACCAAATATTCCCAAGTTGGGACGGTGTATCACATGATGACAGTAAAAGAAGTAATTATATACCCCCATAGGACCACCACAGACCAGGTATTATGTGGGTAGTGCATCATTCTCAGCACTGCAGTGGCACCGACGTGGTGGTGGTGTGTTAGTGTGTGTTGTGCTGGTGTGAGTGGATTAGAGACAGCAGTGCTGCTGGAGTGTTTAAACACCTCAGTGTCCCTGCTGGACTGAGAATTGTCCAACATCCAAAACTATCCAGCCAACAGCGTCCTGTGAGCGCTGATGAATGACTAGAGGGTGACCAACACTGCACTGTGCAGCAGCAGATGAGCTATCGCCTCTGACTGCACATCTACAAGGTGAAGCAGCAATATAGGAGTATCTAATAGAGTGGACAGTGAGTGGACACAGTGTTTAAACACTCCAGCAGCACTGCTGTGTCGGATCCACTCACACCAGCACAACACTCACTAACACACCAGTGCAGTGTCATTGCAGTGTTGAGAATGATCCACCACCCACATAATACCTGCTCTGTGGTGGTCCTGTGGGGGTCCTGACCATATGCAGAGAAACAGATGGACTACAGTCTGTACATGTAGAACTACAGAGTGCTCCTATACAGTAAGTGGAGCTGATAAAATGGACAGTGAGAGTAGATACAAGGAGGTGGTTTTAATATTATGGCTGATGGGTGTATGACTATGTCAATAAGAAACTATAAATCAGCATATTTATTCATAATGTTTTGCATAATATGCACAGAATGCTAATATGTGCATATACGTGTTTCTTTCAACGTATTGTGGAGGACTGATTGAAGGAGGTTAAGAACTTGGACTGAAGTTTCGGGCGGCTTCAGCATGCAGCTAGAAGGTGGGATCCCCCCTTGTAACTGTGGTAGGACTGACAGAACAGAGGGGCAGGGAGAGGTTGTAGTGGTGGTGGTGAGGACTGTGGGAATTTCATCACAGGAAACACAAGGTAAGGATGTGAAGGCCATTACACTGGAAGGTAGGGGGATTTTAGGACTGTACCTCATCCCAAACTTCAGTTGTTTTATTCTATAAGTTTATAGTATTTATTATATAAATGTATATAAATATAAATAATATATTATATATTTATTCTATAAGTTTATATACTAAGCATGGTTGTAAGTTGCTCTGGATAAGAGCGTCTGCTAAATGCCGTAAATTTACATTTTTAATCTCACATATAAATTACATAAATGTAAATATAACCAAAATGTATCTGGCAAGACTAATAAAAAAAACATGAAACTGAAGAAGTATGCAAACTCAAAAATATAAATGATCAGAAAAGACAAAGAGCCAGGAGACAAACTAGATGGAAGTCAGGAGGGAATAAAGCAGAGATTGGAGGTCAGGGAACGAAAAGGGGTCGAAACCAGAGTAGACAAACAAGATAAAACCGCTCAGGATTGCAAACAAAGAGTTTGGCAAAACTTCACAATGAGTGTGTGTGTTGGTGGAGCTTAAATGCAAGCTGGAGATGATTGGAGTCAGCTGGGCTAGAACTCAGGTGCCCTAAAGCGGGGCTGATTGGACGGCTGGGGACACGTGGGTGTGATGTCATCGAGCGATGCCCTCTGGGAAGTTGAGTCCGGAGGAGCGGAGGAGCCGGGGAAACCCGGAAGCGTGACAGTTGATTTTACATTCAAATGAAACATACTTTTTTTTTTTTTTACTGTGAAACATCAATGATGAATGTCAGAAAAAATTCTGGCTATAGTGAATAAAGTGGGTTTATGCCTTAGATAAGTGAATAGAAGAAGTGTAATTTCAGCATAGATGATGAGCACTTGACTTGAAGTCTTGCACTGATCAGAAATCAGAGTTACCCAGGAACAAAGTACACTGAAAGTACAATTCCTTCCACTCACGATTAACAAACGGAAAGGGTGCTATTTTTGATATACTGACTGTACTTAGTTTGCAAAATATAATACGTGCAATTCAAAATACACTTAAATAAAAAAAATACTTAACTGGGATTCAGATACATATACATAAGTGCATATTAACTACAAATTAAAATACATTGCTAGTACATTCAAATATACTTAATTTGTACTTGGGATATTGTGGTTCTGAGATACTTGCATGCTGGGTACAGTAGTGAGATGTACCCAGCATGTGAGGAATAAAAACATGTAAACCGATATTAAATTGAGAACCTCTTTAAGAATAACTCTGCCTTATTTATACAGCTCTGGAAATTAATAAGAGACCACTCCAGTTTCTTCTTAAATCAGCATCTCCACATGTACAGCAGGTCCTTAGTGAGGAACAGAAGGTTCGGTTCTAGCTTTACTGGCAGTTACAGTGAGCGTCTGGTTCATAAGAGCAAGGTCAAGCAGCAAACACACAGGACAACACAGCTACAGAAGGGCAGAGGGCCAAAACCACTCTCTACTGACCGTGATTCCAATGTCACTTAACCACCGTAAGATGACCTCAAGTGACCTTCAGAAAGACTGGCGAGTGGTGGCTGGAGTGAAATGCACAGCGAGCATGGTTCTAAAAACAGGCTTCTGGAGGCAACATTAGTGATTTTCTAAATAAACAAATCTAAAATACAATATTTGATCTGGAATTTGGGAGACATGCTTCCAGTAGTGTATAGAATAAAACAGAACTGCTCATTTTGGTCAAACACAAACCCAGAAACTGTACAACTAGAGAAACTGATCATTTGGAGGTGGTCTCTTACATTTTTACAGAGCTGTATCTACACCATATTAATATCTCCACCTTAAAACTCCACCTTATTTACCTTGTTGGTACCCTTGCCAGTGCAAAAACATAGATTTAATGGAACTACTTTTCTGGACAAAATGTAAACAGGCTTTCTAATGTGTATTGTGCTATAATTGCGATGATGCTTGTAAAGTTGTGATATAACAAGAGATAGTAGCGCCTGGTTTATAGACCTAGGGCACTTGGCCCTTTGCCTCAGCAGTGCTGTTATCTTGCACATACTGACATTATTATTATCTTCTCTATTTTTTTATTCTGGTAATGTGAGGGTAAATATCCTCAGTCTGCAGTCTTAGGCTTTTTCGTCCTCATAACATATTGCCAATTCTTCAGTAATAA
>CM067488.1:26775614-26837235 GCA_034552555.1 Semaprochilodus insignis
GAATATGTGTGTGTGTGTGTGTGTGTGTGTGTGTGTTTGTTTGTTTTCATACATTTTCAGGACTAATATGTTCTTTTTGGGTACTGGAATTAAGGAATGTGTATGTATATACACATATACCTTTATATACTGTCAAAAGAAAACCTTGCATCTACATGCAATTTCACAATAAATGGAACAACAGAAATGGTGTGGATTAAATCTCCAAAAGTACTTCAAAAAGAACCCTTACACTGACCTCCATTACAGGTTAATAATGTTTTTTTTTTTAGTCTTCCTGTAAAATAGCCATTTTGGAGATACTAGGTTTGAAAATGCACAGAAAAGGATGAAATAAAAAAAAAAAACACACACCCCCAAATATCACAAAAACACTTGTTATGCTAGGATGAGACAGAAACATTACAATATGGCTAAAGCTGAAATGTGAAAAAGGCGATGACATAATAAATGACGATGACATTACAAGCCATAAGTCGCCTAATTTTGCTCCACCTGATCTTATTGCTTGGCATACAGTGTATACAAAACAGTGAACTCAGGTGACCTACGCCAAACGTTTCACCCTAAACTCCAACCTACATGTACAATGCATTGGAGATTCTATAGGCGTGGGTTGCCAGTGACTGGAAACATGGCATATAGCTTCTTCTAAGGTTGCCTTTGACATTCTGAAATGCTGAATAAATATAAATATGGATCTGCATAATGTGTTCCCCAAACTGTCTGGTGCATTTTCATTCCCAGATGCAAGGTGGGGTAGCACAAAGATTTCATTAGGTGGGCCACTGCTCATTTAGCCTGGCATTTCTAAGCTGCAAACAACACAGCCATTTTTGTCTGTCAGATTGCATACAGCAGTTGAAAGTTCTCACTCCAGCACTCCTGCCTTTAAGCACTAGTGTGGTTAGTAAGCTGTGCAACAACATGATCACAGGCTGTGTGTATTGTTACACCCCTCCCAAAAATTCTTTTCAATGGACTATTCTTTATGTTGTTTGTAAATGAGCTGTGCGAGTGTGAAGACCCTTTTCAAATAACCTCTGCATGTTGTAAGGGTTCAGGAAAGTACCCTTGAATTGGTATAGAACCTTAACCTTACCTGGAGGCTCTTTAAGCCTTTAAAAGGTTCCTCAGAATAGCAAACCTTTTTCAAACATGGGTTTTTAGGGAACCCAAAGTGCTTTGGTTCAAAGAACCCCTCTTTACGAGTGGAGACTCCATGTCCTGACAATGTATCAAAACAAATGTATGTGTGTGAGTTGCATTTGGTGGTGGAATTAGGGGTGGGAAGTGGAGGCGGGGGGTAAAATCTCCATTCCATTACAGCAAGCAGATGTTCTGCTATGGCCAAACAGCTCCAGGCACTAAATGCAGCCTTAAACGTTGTAACCGTGCAATACCCAAGCACACCCTCAATGGGACGCCGCACATGGGGAGGGGGTGCATGATTTTCCGCCCCCCCCTCCCCCTTTTTAGTCTACCCACCCACCTATAACCCCCCCTTCCTTTATCCTACCCACCCACCTATCCCGTATAAGTACACATTTCCATGCTTCTGAATAGCCATTAAAGGGCCGACCATAAAGGGGGCCAGCAGGAGCAGACTTTGAAAGCAAATCTGTCCGATGCAGGGTGAGATTGGGCCCTTGGTAGGGAGTGAGTATGAGTGCCGTGCACAATATGCAGCCCTAAGAAACTTCCTGTGGGAGCAGGGCTTTAAATAATGATAATAATGAAAAAAAAAGTTTCCAGTAGAAAGGAATTCTGTGTTCGATTGGCTTTAGAAGGACAACGATTTCAAGTTTCCAACAGTTAATATGTATACTGCACAAAGTTTCCCAAAGACTAATTATTGTACCAAAATTTGTTCCAACCACACAGTGATTAAGAACTGTTCTATCTGTCCTGAATATTAAATATTGAATTTCATAGCAGCATTTTCATTTTTTCACAGTGCATGAATCGTTCCAATGACTACTGTTTGCTATGTAACAACAATGTTTGTTTTACTGTAAGCTGCTGAAACTACCTTTTAGCAGGTGGTACCATGCCTGACACCAAGCCTCTGCTAGAGGGGTATAAAGCTCACCCAGAACTGGGCTGTGGAGTAGTGGAACCTTTGGGATGAGTTGGAGGGGCGTTTGTGTATCTGACCTCATTCATGCTCTTGTGTCCCAAACCGAATGCTCACAGCAATAGGGTGTTCCAGTTGCCTAGTTGTAGGTGAGGTGACCTGGATAGTTATAGGCTCACATCCTATATCTGACTGGGTGTTGCCTGATGGGCCCTTGCAGATCACTGCTCTGGTGGCGATACACCAGCTGCAATTCAATTTGGCAAGGACTGGACAAGTTTCTGAATGTAGGCCACATCAATGTTCGGCCACTCTTGCCTCAAAGAATCCCGCAGATTTGGTAGATGCCTTCCCTGGCACAATTCTGAGGAGAATTCCCTGTAGACTGGGATTTTAGCCACTGCTAATAGACCTGTATGACCTTACACTTCCATACAGCCGTAGATTCAGCTACTTCCTTCACACTATGGCCTTTGGCGCGCCCAAATGCAATCACTCCTTTTAGCCAATCATTGTGCACATGGAACCAGACTTTCACTGCACTGTACCACTTTCCTTTACTTTCCTTTTTTTAAACTTTGTAAAACTCTTGCATGAAAGCACTCATAAAGCATAGAGCACAGAGCATAAAGCACTCAGGCTCATATGGTAAATATCCACATAAATAGTGAATAAAACACAAACGTGTGTTTTGCTATTAAAAATGAAACTTGATTGGAAGCTCTGATGATTTCAGCCAAACAGCAACCTAAGCATAACCAAGCATAATTGACTGACAGTTCTACCACAACATATTTAGACCTCAAATTCTTGAACCAGCCGGGTCCGAGACAGTTTCTTTCACGGGCCATCACACTGCTGAACGGGCAGTAGTGCTGATGTATCAGTCATATATATATATTATCCCCTGTATATACCCTGCATCTCTTTTATCTACCTCAGACTCCCATAACTGCATATATGGGAATGCGTACACTGTATATACAGTATCACAGCTTCTATTCATAACTTTATATTACTGTTGTAAATATAGATACACATGTAATACATTAATATTTGAACAAGAATGGCATGTTTTTAGTTACCATTCCATGTTAATATGTTAACATGTTAAAATTATATTAATATGTTATTTGTAGGGTTGTGAGGTAATCTGCAAAGTATCTTTCCTTTTGGCCAGAGTATCCCTTTAAAGCAGACATATAAACATATAAACATCTAAATATATTGTACTAATGTTTATTTGTACTTGTTTTCTGATTAAACAAACACTTACCGCTCGAAGAAACGAACCTTTTTTAGTGGCACTTAGTGCCCAAATAAACACATTTTATTTCAGGTGGCCAGAGACTTTTGCTGTTGGTCATTTGAGCACTTAGGGAAAGTGCTTTGTCTACCGTTTGAACAATCCTCCTGCACCAAAAGGTTAGGGCAGATGGTAACTCAGTGCTGATGCACATCCAAGCAATACTGCTGCCTGGAACTCAAGCCTGTGTGGTTTTTAATGCTAGAATGTGTAAAAGGCTTTAATGTATTTGAGGTCAGAATGACACTCCTAGTTGACTATGTTCATTTCTAACCTTTTCAATGAAACTGGATATCACCCATTTGGATGATTGCGCTTAATTACCCCTTATTTCACACTACCTTACTGTGTCAAAGGTGCTGGCACACTGCTCCTCCATTTTCCCATATGGTTTCACTATTGACATCTTCATGTCAACATCATTAGGGAGACCAGCAACTTGACAAACTAGTGTTTTACTGCTCTGGTCAAATTCCATGCCTCCTGTAAATGTAGGGTTACACATATTGTTACCTAATTGCTATGGTGGCATCAGCCCTGGCAATACTGTTATTATAGAAAAGACTGCAATATGCAAATTGGCTTTTAGACCTTACCGAATGCTTTATTATGTGCTCCTGGCCAATCGCAGGTGTTCTTTAGATGTTTGGATGAGTTATGAACAATGATTCATGCAAACTTAAATAAGGTTGGCCAAAAATGATTCAGTCCAGCCTTTAGCTATATAGAATGGAGGACCAAAAGTCAGAGGCCACTTGTGGAAATGCTTCTAATTTGCTAACACAATTTTTTGCTATTTGTTCATTAAATTAATAATCAGCCAAATAATTTCAGTGAAAATTGGAATCCAGAATGTTGGAACTAGCATTAAGTATTAGGTATGTCCTTCTTCTGCTTTAATGACATAGTGCACTTGAGACCCCCACACATGGAACCCACAACTTTGCGCAAAAGCCTCTGGCGAGTAGACCAAATCCACTGTCATCTGATTGTGTGCTTTGATGGAAGGAACACAATTTACAGTCATGTGCAAAGGTTTGAACAACCCCCAGTAAAATGAGACATTCTATGTTGATAGTCCAAGTGAAAATAAGTCAACTCTACTCTACTTTCTTATTATTTGCCCAGTTTAATGTATTGGATAAAAAGTAACATAA
Organism: Semaprochilodus insignis; assembly: GCA_034552555.1. Taxonomy (NCBI): domain Eukaryota; kingdom Metazoa; phylum Chordata; class Actinopteri; order Characiformes; family Prochilodontidae; genus Semaprochilodus; species Semaprochilodus insignis. The sequence goes on from CM067488.1 coordinate 26,780,155, forward strand.
ATATTACAATGGACAGGCCACATTTTATGTTTAATTTTTCCCCATATATGTTAAATTTAGTCAATAAACAGTAACTGTGTATTAAAATGCGCCAGAATATATCATCTATAAAGCATGTGTTAACTTATTTTCACTTAGAAAATCAACAAAATATGTAACTTCACCAGGGGTGCCCAACCTGTTGCACTGGACTGTGAAATGTGCAGTATTCATTCTTGAATTATTTCCAAAAGTTATTGAATAGTGTACCCATATGCAGCACACTCAAACTTTTGTATGTCAGGTTCTATGTCTGGTCATTTTCATTTGTGTATGCATATATTAATGTTGAATTACAACTGATTTTCACATACAATCATATTAAGACCAAAACTGTGCATATGAAGGTTTTATAAAAGAGGTCCCTCAACTTGTACAAAGACCTTAACATGGTCAATGTCACAAATTTGCCAAAAATGTCACTTAAATTCTATTATTAAAATAGAGCAGAACCTGGAATATTTCTTCATTTTACTTCATTTTACAGAATTCTAAAAACTATTTTTAGGTATAATTGGAAAAATCTCCTCAGTTTTCCAAATGATCTCACCCTTTTAGACCCCACATATTGTTTTGTAATGTATGATGTTGTTTACAATTTTATTGTAATATACATTTTTTTAAAAATTAATAAAAAAAATAATTAAACTAAATAAATTGAACTCATTCCTTGACTCCTTTCCATTGCTATTATCATAATTAGCTCCATTTGAAAATAGTGTATCTGAGTAAATTATAATTCATATATTTTTTATATTGAAGTACTTCATAAAGAAAAAAAACTATATAAAATTTGCAATGTGACTTATTGTTCAGTCCTATGTGCACGATAAATGTCAACACAGTGTAAGGAACATGGGACAAGTTGCAAACTTAGTGACCACTGAGTGACTTATTCATGATAGTCTGACAGTTCTGAGTGGCTGGCCATTGTCTTAGTGTTTACTGTCTTCATTGCATGTGCGGGGCTTTTCTGTGAGGACTTGCCTTGGTCTTGGGACGCTTTGTTTCCTTTAAGGTAACTGGACACCTGTTGCCCCCAGGACTAGGATTGCTGGCCCCTATCTCCTAAACACACGCTTTCAATCCTTGAACACAAACACACACATACACACACTCAGACACTTAACCTCCAGGCCAAGGCAGAGCAATGTGGAAGGTTTACCTTTCAGGTCGTCTTAAGAGCAGATCGTTTTGACTTGTCTAAGTGCCACCACGTCACCTGCTCCTCGCCGTGTCAGGCCCTGAGAGATTGATGCTACTACTCCAGTCCAAAAGGCTAAACACACTCTACTATATCACTACGGATTGCTTGCTAGCTCAGAGACCATCCGTTTGCGAATGACATACAGCCTGAATGACGAAAGACATCTGTTTTGTGGCATTGCGAATGCCTTGAAAAGCAATTAAGACTTGTTTTGAATTGCGTACGACCGTAAGTAGGTCCACAAATGGAGGCACTTGTATGTTGAGCTCCGATGGTGGGGAATAACTAAGTACATTTGCTGCAGTTGTATGCTCTAAAGCACAATTTAGATTTCTCCAAGTACCTATAAATGCCACTTTTACGTCTACTGAAGTATTTTTCTGAGGAAAGTAATGTACTTTTTCTCCATTTCATTCACTTTGAGTAACTAATTTTATGTCTTGTGTTTGATTTTATCCCATTTTGTTGGTGCCTCTTTGATGTAGAACCTCTCATTTGTTAGCTTTAGCCTTTTATTTTAGACCAAAAGAATCCCAAGAGAAGAGTGGCGCCTAAAGATTCCAATTCCCATGCTTATATATGCTGAACGTATTAAGAAGTTCTACTGTAGTCATGTAGGGAACTTAGTGCTACTTGTGTTTTTGAGGCTAATTTAAGCTGATTTACCTACACTACTAATGCTACTACTAATGCTAATCCTTAGTTAAGTCTATATCTGACTCAAGTAACAGTACTTTTACTTGAGTATAGGTCTAGACTACTCTACTCGCCTTTGTTTAGGTCAATGTATAGCATTTTATACTTGCTTTATGTGCATTCAGGCTGAAAAGAGCAAAATAAAGTTAGCTAGCAAGCTAAACTACCTAACTAATTAGCTTCCTAATGACATATGAGAAACAGCAGCAATGTACATTTCTGCTCAGACATAACTTAGATGACCACAACCAAATGACCTTCAGTAATGAAAACTGGTAACTGACTGTCAAAAGGCCAATGGTCTGAATAAAGCATCAGTGGGGATCTTCATCTAGATGCAATAAGTACCACCATTGTCCTGGTGGGCTTACCGGGAATGAACATTAAAGTGTAAAAGTGTCTAAATATATTGTTGCCAGTTACATAGTTGCCAATCCCGTTAAGTTTCATTAGCTATCATTATATTTGCTGCACATTGCTGGGGCATCAGTGTATGTAGGGAATGTGAAAGGGAATGTAGGGGTTCCTCAAACGACAATACAGGTCATGAAAAGTTACCAGAGACATGAATCATATGCTCAAGTCTTTTTTTGTCCATGCGTGGAGTGTATAAAGCCTACTGAAAAGCCTTTGTCATTTCGCCCATGTGCCTTTCTCCTGCAGTTCTCCTGCACTCACCCCATTAGCATAAGAACAGTTGTGTGAAGCAAGTGTGAAATATCCTTTTCATGTTCAGTTATGGGATGGATATTGCTAAAGGAGGCTGCTAAAATCTGTGCTGTACTGACATAGTTTAGACAGTTACGTTCTGAACTCTAGGTTTAATTTTTTTTACATTTGGCAATGTTTTCCTATTTACAAGACCAGGCATGGGCGGCCGCAGCTGTCCATTTAAAGTTGATTGACATCATTCTCTAAAACATTTACACATCATTTGCAATGGAATGCCACAATGCAGTATTCATGAATAGATCCAGAATGGTATGCGAATGCTTGCTGAGCGTATGGCCTCATTCTGAGTAAGTAAAATGCAAAAACATTGTCAATTGGAAAAATGACATGATTATATGGTATGTTTATGATTATGCTATAACTGTCCACACACAAATGTTTCTGGAACCCTATTGTTAAATATCTTTGGGCTGATTGATATCATTCCAGATCATTTGCAATGGAATGTCACGACGTAGTACCTAAGAATGGATTGACATGGTACTTGTATACGATATTTCACCTCATTCTGAAATGGAACGTTTAAAATGCAGGAATGTTGTGAATTTAAAAGTCGTATGATGTGATTACACATAAAACATATGGTAATTATTTTTGAAACTCTATTTACCATTAAAATACTTGATAATATGTTAAATATCTCTAGATGTCTACACATGATTTGCAATCAAATGTATTATTGCAAAGTACACGGAGGGATTCTGAAGAACACTGTAAACCATATAGTACTATTATATAGGGTGTTTAAAGAATTAGGTGCTTGGTTTGGTGGTCTTTGGCTTTTTATTGGTGCTCAAAACCTGCTTCTTTGTGTTTGCACTGGAGCTAAAAGGTAAGTAATGGAAGTCTAGGGACCATTCTATCCCATTATGGACTTTTAACTGACTGAACTTTGGATCAAAAACCTTTTTCCTTTGAGCGATCCTACACCTTAATTAAAAAAGAACGTTAAATTTTGTCACTACCAAAAAAACAACACTCCTGAAAATTAATCAGATGTTAATGTAGCTTTAGCTAATTTTGGACATATTTCATGCCTAGCAATAATAGCTTTCAATCATATTACTGTTCACTACAACACAAAAAAAAGTTTACTGAATTGCAGAACATGGGTTCTGTTAAGTACCATAATTAAGGTCACCTGCTAATTTTTAGACTCAAAACAATGGGATCTCTCTGCTGACCATGTGGCTATGAGAGACAGGGATGCAGTCTCATATCCTGCCCGAAAATGCAGGGGCATGTCTAAAATAACTCTCTGCCCGTAGACCAAACCTCTTTATGCATTAGTCTATTGAAAATGAGGGACATATCTAAGAATGCTTCAATATATCAATGAATACTTCACTGTTTTTATTATGTGACCACAGTAAAAGTTCTGTAGTATGGTCCTTACAGCCCAGCCCGGAATGATGCACCTGCGGTCCCACAGTCCACAATTATGAATTTTTATTGAAGCACTATTAATGCATTCTCAGTAATGCCTCTGACTGCAGCAGTGTGGATTCAGCAGTGGCCTATTACCCAACATTGCATGACATACAGACGAGGGCATATCAGGGTTTGTTTACCGCTGTCCAACCAACAATTCAGATACTTTTGATAAGCAAATTAGCTCAGAGTATGACTGACACGCTGCGAGTGGTGCATACAGAACCTGCATGTTGCATGAGTCTATCCCAAATGCACACATTTAAACCAAGGTCTTTTGGCGTACGGGTCTCCATGCTGTTGACGTGACCAAAGTGTGGACGACTGCAGGGCTTAGGGAATCATTTTGAGAGTGGCCTGATGTCACCCAGAGTTTTTTTACCGGTGCCATGAACTGGTATTATATTGGCCTTGTAGCTCCAATGCAAACCTGAAGAGGCCAACATTAGACACCAAACATGTCGTGGCTGATCAACCAGTTTTTAGTGGGGGGTGGTCTTGTGGGGGGGTTGGCTAAATTAGATTTTTTTTTGTGCTCTGGAATGTCGCATTGCAGTAAACATGAATGGATCCAGATGGAAGGTGAATATACTTGTTGAGCTAATGACCTTATTCTGAAGTAGAGTACTCTACAAAGCCAGAAGACTGTAAACTAAAACATGCTATGAGGTGTTTGGTTGGTTGAAGTTTGCTTCTTATAAGACCACAAAATCCTTGATTTCTGAAGCCCTATTAATGATTGTAATTATTGGCCTGGCAGGCGTTCCTTCACACCCACACCCACAGAGTGACAGGCGCTCTGGGGTTTGTCTGTGCGGTCATTTAGGATGAGTGATTTTTTTGGTGGGGGGTTGCATTTTAGGGCGGCATTCCTCTTTGCCCCATGACACTGTTGTGATTAAGGATTAGAGCAGAGAGGGCCTTCAGCCATCTTCACTCTTTCCCTAAACAATCGCCCCCTTCCCCCACTCTAACCAAAAGCCCTGCACTCTCCCCCTTGAGTGGGGGGTGGGAGCTTTGTTAGCCCAAGAACTTTTTACTCATTATGCTCTAAAACCCTTTTGCTCAATCAGTGGAGAAGGAGGTACACACACACACACATCCCACTGTCACCCTGCACCTCCCCTAACCACACACCCTGCCCTCGCTTCCCTGAATAACAACAACCTAGCATTCAACAATATAGACAATTAACGCTCCTTTACCCAAAACAAAACCTACCAAATGTCTGCTTATAGGTACTTTATTAATTCTAAGTAAGGGCCGTGGCTAAGCCCAGATGCAGAAGGGCCTTCTAGTAGCTGGAAGAGAGTTTCAAAGTGAAAGTTTTCAGTGAATATTCAAATTAAGATTAATAATTAATAGGTCGTTAGATTAATTTCCTATTCGTTTCTTCAGATGTTATGTGGGAATATTGCAAATGTTTGGTAGATATAAGGTAGATATTCTTTGGGAGTGCTGCCATGACAAATCAAACATGCTACAATGAAAAAATAGAGTTTCTATAGTTTACATTTTGCCAAGCATTTGGTATATAATACTTCTAATTCAACTAAGTCAAATCAAAGATACAATATTTGTTCAAAGGTTTAATGTTTTTTAGAAATATAAAACCACTTTGGCTACAAACAAGTGTACATAAGGTTATATAATGGTAGTTCTCACTCACCCCCTCATCTTCTAAACCGCTTTACCCTTCTGGGTCGGGGAGGTGCTGGAGCCTGTCCCAGCACTCACTGGGCACATATGGTAGTTCTGTAAAACCTAAATGCTTTTAGGTAATTAGTAGGACATCAGGTAAGTGTAAATCAAAGATAAGCATATACCACCATGAACACCATTATATAAACATATACCACCATGAATACCATTATATAAGCATATACCAGCATGAATGCCATTATATAAGCTTATACCAGCATGAATGCCATTATATAAGCATATACCAGCAAGACTACTATTATATAAGCATATACCACCGAGAATACTATTATATAAGCATATACCACCGAGAATACCATTATATATGCATGTGTCACTGAGAATACCATTATATAAGCATATACCAGCATGAATACCATTATATATGCATGTGTCACTGAGAATACCATTATATAAGCATATACCAGCATGAATGCCATTATATAAGCTTATACCACCAAGACTACTATTATATAAGTATATACCACCATGAATACCATTATATATGCATGTACCACTGAGAATACCTTTATATAAGCATATACCAGCAAGAGTACTATTATATAAGCATATACTACTAAGAATACCATTATATAAGAATATACCACTGACAATTAAGTTGTGACCAAATTAACATCTAGAATTCATCTCAAAAGTGCAAACAAAGTGGAAAGGCAGATAACTGTATCTTTTTATACCATTTTATTAACCTTTTGTTTGAAGAATTTTTGAAATATTACATGAAACATCTAAAACTGCCTTTTGACAGACAGTTTATAATATTTAAATTGTAGTATCCAGTACCAGTTACCAGTTTAGGCACGCCCAGCAAAATAGATGTTGTTGGTGATCTTAAAGACTCTACAGGCTTACACTTAACAGTTCCAACTGATGAGATGTCTGAAACAATACATATCCTGATATACCACATCTACTCTTGATGGATCACAGTATTATATTATGGTCATATTGCCACCTCTGATATTTACATTTATCTCTTTTGGTAGCACAGTTTGAGTTTCAAAGCACTAGTTCCCTTTTCAATTTCATGAATATTCATGATGGACAGACTATTAGAATTGGTCCAAAACTGCTTAGAAATAAATTGTTATATCAGCCTCCACTGCAGGTTAAGAAAGCTGTTTTATCCTCCTGTAAAGTTCCATTTGGAGGTTTTTAAGGTGGACTGTTTAATTGCGTGCTATGTGATAGTTTGATGTTTTCACTTTTATTCTAAAGTAAAGCATTAAGATAAACATAAGGAGAACCTTCCATGAGTAGCTGTGTCTAAACTTTGAATGGTACTTGATCTAAGCAGAAAGTTGTTAATATGGTAAGCAGTTTTTAAGCTAATGAACAACACTGCATGTGGCTATTAGGGGGATCTGCTAACATTCAAACAAGCTGTTAGTTGGTGTTTAGAGCCCTGATATTTGACTTCTTTAAGAGCTGGTGTGAAGAACCTCATATTTTCGTCAGCCCTGCAGTCTGCTTTGTGGTGGAAATGTTCTTTTTCACCGTAATACGTTGTGTAAATTCAGGTTAGCTTTTCATTTTAGCGCCGTCCTCGGCTGAGATCAAGTTACGGAAAGGTTTGGAGGTGGCTGAGATTTAGTTAAGCTGGTTTCTATAAAAGAAACTCTTATGTTTCAACAAGTCCTCGGTAAGCTGATGTCTCGGCCCGGTCTAGCCCTCTTTCTTTTGTCTGTTTTTGGGAACAATGGAGGAAACCTTGTTAGTGTGGAGCACTTCAAGGCAAAGAGTGTAAAATTACAGTCTCCAATATGCGTCTTCACTGTGTGTGTGTGTGTGCGTATACAGGGTACTTCAAAACCTGTGGAGGGAGGACCAGTAAAAGGAGACTGGGAGGTGAAGAAGTCAGTCACGGCTTGTCTTGCAGTATGCACTGGAGCACATACATACGGGACAAGCAAACGCCCATTACTTGTGGGCTGCAGAATCAGATTGTTTAAAGAAAGACTGAGGGTCAGATGCCTGGCACTGACACATGGAAGTGGCTTCGTCTCCTATCACAGTGGGACTACACCGTCCTTGTCTGCTGCCACCAGGACAAGGCATATAAAACGCCTTTAATGTCAGCTCCCTAACCCGTTAGTGCAACTTTCAACACCTTCCCCAGGTCATATCAAAGGCCCCTCTGGGGTTCGACGGCTCTGGTTTAGACAGCACCAGGGCGGTAAGGCACCTTGAGAGAATTTATCTCAATGCAATCAGACGGCATAGTTACTGTTGTGCTCTCTAGGTTCCACATTTTTGAGGGAAAAAATAGATTAGGGCTGCACCAGTATGAGGATAGTGGGCCAACAGTTTCACATACCTCTGGTATACTGAAGCAAACATTTATGTAACATGGATTAGGATCATGAAGAAATAGAACATTATTCGTATATGATTATAAAAGCAGTTAAATGAATGAAAAGCAGTCATTTTAGCACATTAGCCCAGTTATGTTGTGCTCTTCTTCTAAGGTTCAATAAATGCACCACCAAATATCAGTTTGAAATATTGACAGTCGTTTTTGAGCATTTATCTGCCGATGCTGATGTGATTCTGATATCATTACACATGAATGCATAAAAAAAGGAAAATAAAACACTGTAGCAGTTTTCCTCTCATCATATGACACCTGTAACAGGCCCTCAGGTAAAGGGGCAAATGCTTATTCTAATTTCAGCCAATGCTTTCTAGAATACTCTTCCTGAAAGGCCGCGGGAACTCCGTTAAAACAGATGAATTAAGTAACTTTTTTGTGGGAAATTGAATAAGAGAATGGCTTTATCATTCAGGGCCAACAGCATGCATGCTCCATATTACCTGAACGCCTACAACACCTGAACAATAGACCTCATCCATCCATATCCTTGTCTTAAATTTGTTCTTGAGAAAGGTCCTAAGAAAAAGTCTACGTCAATTCCATTACACGCTCTCAAACTGTAGTATTGTTTGCACCTTTGTGCTCCTGAGTGTGTGCAGATTCTGTTCTAACCCAGGAACAAATCCCAAATAAGCCATAAAACATTGGTGGGTGTTGGAATCTTCTTAAAAATGATGTGAGTAGGTTTTAAAAAGGTGTTTCTTCTCAAGAATGGTTGGTGTTAGTTAGTTAGCCATGCACGAATGCTGTGCAATGCTCGCCTGCATTCTGTAAAATGCATTCACTCCAATAAACACTGATATCTTGCCAAGTCAAAACATTTTGAGTCTAGTCGGCATATCTAACATTTCTCATTTTGACACTGAAGTAAGATTATTATATGATTATTTAGCTCATTTTAAAAAGCGTCTTGCATGTTTTAAGCCATTCCTAATATCTAGAGAAACTGATGAAACTGGCAGATATGTTTGCCTGAAACATTTCAACAATACTGGATAACATGACTAACTAAATGACCAGCTAATCTAATATCTATCTAATATCCAGCTAATATTTCTCTTTTTGACACTGATGTAAGAATATTACATATGAACAAAACTGGATAACATGACTAGTTAAATGACTTAAAAACAGCTAATCTAATATGAATATCGATCTAATATTTATATAATATTTCTCATTTTGACACTGTTAGAAAAGTATATTAATATTTAACTTATTTTGTACTTATTATTATATTTTATTTTATTTTGTGCTTGTTTTAAGCCACTGCCAATATCTAGAGAAACTGCTGTATTATACTGGCAGATATGTTTCCTTAAAATGTGTCAACAAAACTAGATAACATGACTAGTTAAATGACTTAAAACCAGCCAATCTAACATTAATATCTATCTAATATCCAGCTAATCTCATTTTGACACTGATGTAAGAATATTATATGATTATTTAATTTATTATATAAATATATTATGTTTATTTTTTACTTATTTTATTTATGTATTTGTTTTTTGCTTGTTTAATCATTGCTAATATCTAGAGAAACTGCTGTATTATACTGGCAGATATGTTTACGTTTAACCCTGTCAACAATACTGGATAAAATGACCTACAACCAGCTAAAAAGACCCCAGTTACTGGAACCAAGTGAAATAGTAGTATCGGAGACATTGGCTTGATTTAAGGTGCTTTCCCTTGGCATGTTTTGCAGTGAACTGATGGAATTTGCACCCTAAATGGCGAAGGGATTGAGGAGGGGGTAAAGCACTGCTTAAAGTTGTGTTTGCACATAAAAGTGGAGAGAAAGACCACACTGGAAACAAAAATAAATCCTGGAGAAAAGGCACTCCAGCGTGCTCAGGCTGCGTGGGACGTCACGGCCAGTGGGAGTGGACGCGGTGGGGGTGTGACCGTAAGACCGCTTGAAAAACCACACGTGGCCCCAGCCAGCAACTTTCAAGTCCAGGAGGGAAGCTTAGGAAGAGCACCCCCCGAGCTCAGAGCTGGCGGAAAGCATCCTTCTTAGGCGCGGTCCAACATGCCGTCGTACGCCGTCAACCACTTCGCGGATGTGGACGACGTTCTATGCAAGGTAACGAGAGTTCGGTGTGAAGTTTTACTTGTGGAGTTACTCTCAAGTTCTGACGCATGCGCGCTTCGCAAGCGGCGGACTCGGAGTGAAATGTGTATCAGAGATTAGCTTGGGTTAAACCTGGGGCTAACTCTGTGCATCAGCACGGTGTTTGTACTGTTTGAGAAACGACACCAGGACCTACGAGCGTCGATGGAAACGTCCGCGCTAGCTAATAGGTTAACTCGGGTGGCCGCAGCCAGCTGTGTGCCGCTAGCTAGCTAGCTAGCCGACGCTGGCTACTGGCAGAGTGGGCCACGAGTTCGGAGTGACTATTGAGGGTCTTAGTGGGGATAAAAAGTTGTAAACTGACAGAGTTCAGAGTGCAGAAGTCTTTGGAAGTCACCGTGAATAGTAAGAGGAGTGTGGAGGCCTGAGTTTTGAGTGGAGTTGAAGTTGTTGGTTCAGAGTATCAATATTTGAACGTCTGCAGCAGTTTGAAAGTAAACAACTCTGACGCTGCGAGGCTCAACGCCAAAATCTCTGACGTATTCTTAAACACTAACGTACTTGCGTTTTTCCAGGCGCTTACGCGACGTGTGCAGCAGTATCGCCCGCTGTTTTCTGAGAGTTTTGCTGGAGTTAATGAGAAAAGTCCGCTTGGAGCCGCGAGTGCTGTGTGGGCCGTGGGAACCGATGGCCTGGCTGTGCGTGCGCGCGCGCGCGCCCGCGCTTGCTTGCTCGCTCGCGTGCACTCCATTGGTTTTGGTCAACGCGAGTTACCTTATTATCTGGCAGTGCACGTGGGAGCTGTAGTTAGTATTGTGCTTATGAGCCTTAGAACTAAATAGGGGGGAGATTTGAGTGACTAATACACTTTATGGTGTGAATTGCATTGCTAAAGAAAGGAGAGAAGATTGCCATAACTTTTATAGTGGTGGTGATGAGAACCAGGAGGTGATGTCTGCAACCCTGTTTGTTTGCTATCCCAAACAACCAGTGAACCTGAATGTGCCTTCAGATTCTGATTTATGTGTTAAGACATTCTCGTATATCCAAGGGCTCAAAGCTATCTGTGAGCAAAGTTTCATTAGACTCATTAAATGTCTGGTTCCCATTGTAAACCCTGCAAAATGGGCTGGTCACTGTGGCATATTTTACACGGATGCTTTTGTTTATATCTTCCTTGCGTCAAAACGTGCTAACCGTGAGCTAATGGTCTCCTTTCTCTTTGTCCACAGCAACTTCTGGGTCTAGATGTCGGAGAGAGACCAAAGTCCTCAGCTTTCCATGCATTGGGATATAAAAAGCCAGGAACCTCTTGCCTGTCCTCCTCATCCGGGGTGATCTCGGAGGCCAGGTCGTTGGCCTCTCATAACTGGGCACAGCTCAAAGACACATCATTGCCATCAAGGTGGAACAAGATGGCTTTCTGGTCCGAACGTGCCACGAGCATGGTGGAAGGAGACACGGGAGGGCTGGGCTGGGCATCCATTGAGCCTAACCTTGACAAGCCTGTGGCCATGTCGAGCACAATCTCCCTGTCCACCTCAACATCCTCCCTCTCTGCTGCCACCACCACCTCATCCCGCTACAAGACTGAACTGTGTCGCACTTTCACTGAAAGGGGTGTGTGCAAATACGGCAGCAAGTGTCAGTTTGCTCATGGGCCCGAAGAGCTGCGGGGAATCAACCGGCACCCCAAATACAAGACGGAGCCGTGCCGCACCTTTCACTCCATTGGCTTTTGCCCCTATGGCATTCGCTGCCACTTTGTTCACAACAACGAGGATGACCATGCACACGCCCGACCTCAGCCCCAGGCCTCCGTTCCCACTACCCAGCGCCCGCCTCTGCTCAAGCAGAGTTTCAGCTTCCCTGGCTTTCCGTCTGCTTTCCAGCCCTTGGAGCCTCCGCTTGCCCAGTCCTCATTTTTCCGGGTTCCCTCAGCCTCCTCAGCTTCACCTCCAGTGTCGACCACTCTTTCCGATCTGCTGAACCTGGCCTTCCCCGAGTTGAGCCCAAGCTCCAGCATGGACCAAGCCTGGGAGTCCATGCCTCAGTTTCTGCCTTCTCCTGACTCTGGGTGCTCCCAAGGGGAACTGACCCCCACTTTGTCACCCTCCCAGATTGCACCCAGCCACCCAGAGAGGTGCCCCAGGCAAAGCCCACCTTGTGGCATCTCCCTGGGCTCCAGAAGCCTGTCCCTTACTTCCCTGTCTGACCACGAAGGCGGCTGCAGCAGTTCGGCCAGCAGCCTGAGTGGCTCCGACTCCTCTTCAGCTTTTGAAGGCACAAACAAGAGGCTTCCTATCTTCAGCCAGCTGTCGGTGCCCGATGACGGGTTCTGCAGCGAGGGCGGAACTGGCAGCGCTAGCTTCTTCCTGTAGAACCTGAGGAGCATCATGAGGACTGAACTGTATACTGTGGTATACTATATGGGCTAATACTTGATGTTTTGTAGCTAAGCTCCAAGCGAAGGCTCATTCTCGTACAATCGGCTGCAAAGATTGAAAGTCTTAAACTCAACCGTGAAGCAAAGAAGGAATGTTTAGGTTTTTTCCTGATGCTTTTAAGTGCAGCGATCACAATGTGATTTCTTTTTCTTTCCTTTTTTTTTTTCTTTTTTTTTTTTTTCTCCCCCTTTTTTCTTAAGTGACTTGCAAGAGAGAAGAATGTGATTTGGCTAGTTGCAGCCTGGGGCCTTTGAGTGGACACAAATTGTAGATTTGGGAGTGTTGAAGAGAAGAAGAAAAAAAAAGATATTTAAACGCATACTCTTTCATGAGGATTATATATTTAAAAAAAAAAAAAAGCCAAAGAGAAGTTATGACCAATTCTATAGCCTTTTCATGTGAGTGTTCCGTAGACTCAGTGTTGTCTTATGTAGCAAGAAAAGGCTCTTTCTCTCTTCATGTCCATACGCCGCTGTTTTCGTACAGGTTTCTTCGATAGACTGTTGCGTTCAGAAAATTAAGTGTTTACAGAAGTTGTTCATCAAGTCGTTCCTTCCATGATTGTTGGGTTTGTTTGCAGACCCGGAGTTAGTGAGGATTTGTTAGCTGGCCTCTGGATAATTCCTGAGCTAGATATTCGGTATTCCATTAGGTTTTCTTGACCTCTTAGATCTTGTGGTATTGTAACCTTTAAGCAGGTTTGTGTGTGTGTGTGTGTCTGTGAGAGCTTTAGGAGCTTTTTTTGTTCCCCCCCACCCCTTATTTTTTTCGTTTGCATCACTTCATAGCCTAGATGGTTTTGATGGTTACCTTTTTCATATGATGCCCTTCAAGGCTTTCATGTTACACGATGTAGTGTTGGTGGAGAATCTTTAGCAACTTCATTTTTTATTTATTTTATTGTATTTATAGAAAAACAAGTTTCATGACATTTTGTATTAAGTTTAATATATTGATTTTTTTTCTCTGCAGTTTTTTGTACTGAAAATAAACCATTTTTAAAAATGTTTCCAGTTTTTTCTCTCCCTTGTCTTCAGCTTTTGATATACCCTGCACTCTGCTTGATCACCTCACTCTACTCAGTTTTGAGTATGTGCATTGTTTGACTAAGGTGAGTAGTGGTGGGGTCATGGAAAATGGCTCGAGCTTTTATTCTGATTGAGTTCTAGGATTTTGTGTTGATTTGTGTTTATTTTTATTTTTTTCCTCCTCCTTCTTCCCCTTTCCCCAAGCCTCATGGTTGAGTCAGGGACCAAGCACCAGTGTTGGTATGGCTCCTAGGCTGAGCGACACCCTTCTGTGAGGTTGCTGTGGACGCCTTTTGTTATTCTTAATGCGAGGTGGGGGGTTGCAGGGTTGGCTGATCTAATCTGGTATGGAAATGATGGAGCTTTTGTTTCATTGAAGTTTGCTCTCCCTCCCACCTCTCCTGACTGCATTAAGTGCTTGCTGATGCATGGCCTAACTGCAGAGTCATTTACATTTTTGTTCTCTACATAAAAGGCACAACTGGCAGGAAAACCTACTCGGGAGTGTTTCCTGTGGCCTAGAAGTTTGTGATTCAGTTTTGCCTTGTAGCGGTGCGCTGGACTTCCATTCATCAAGCCAGGAGTGCTGCTCTGGGATTGTGTTCCTCTGTATGTTTTACTCACCTATAGGTCCTATGTCAGCACTAATGCTGTGAAGCTTTATGAATACTGACTCTAATAGCTTGCATAATGCATCTTAAAGGTTTTGGCCTTGTGGGGTGTCTGACTGATTTTTCTTTCTTTTCCTTTTGAGATATAAATGTCCATCAGAAGTGGTTTGGTGTAAAATGGAACACTGCATAACTGGTAAAGTAGTGTAGTACCCTGAGTGTATCAGTCTTTGGAATGGATTGTGAAAACCACTTTTCAGGCCAAACGTTATGACTCAATGTCTAAGGCATCAAGATATGTATTTTTAACAATTTTGTGTAAACACTTCCAGAGGCCTTAAAGGGGCCATATATATTTACAGTGGTGGGGAAGTAAGTTATCTATGGGGCTCTTTTGCCTCATCATGCCCTGCATGTGCATCTACAACATCTGTTTTAGTCTGAACCCTTCTCAAAACATCTCAGGTGGTGTATTTATGACGATTTCTTGTAGTAACTTTCTGTGGGGGAGCTTTTAGAGTCGGACGTCCTGTTCAACTGCGAACATGCCATGTATCTCTAGACCAGATTTCCTATCAAGTTACTTTTTCTGCATAGACTTCTTAACCTAAAGTCATTGGCTCATAAAAAATACTAATATTATTACGGATAACTTGAATACAAGAATGTCAGTCTTTCCAGTTAACTCTTTCCAAAGCTGTCTTTGAGGAATCCCAGTGTGAATTACAATTGTCATCCAGTACTTGTTTTGATAGAATCAGTCCTTCATCAAGTTAAAGAGGAATTCCATTCCTTATTTCCAAGTTTTGGAATAATTTGGCTCTTGGCATGTAAACAGTGTCCGAGTGGTTTGATGTGAAGTGATTCATTGTAGAGGAAACTAGAGACTTTGATTTCTTTAGAGTGATGACGATAGGCGTCGCTGTGTCTACAAGCCAAATGTAGGCATTTTATTTACTATGCAAAACTGCCAGTGAATCATAATGCATCTTCAGTTTTTATATTTAGTATAGTTTATAGTATATATTTATAGTATTCTATTTAATGTCTATGATGGTAAAATAGTTATATAATCCGAATTAATACGTTTCTTTTGGGATTATTTGGCCTCACAGTGCAAAAGGACTTGTATTGGAGCTTTTACAAGCAAAAAACAGTTATTGTCTAGATAGAAGGTGTAATAAATATTTGCTTGTGTCTCAGACTTTTCACAGTACTGTATGTTCCTATATATATATATATATATATCATGCAGATTCCATATATATTAATTTATATATATATATACATTCAATTCAAGACTATATTGCAAATAGACATACAGAAATGAGGTAAATGTGAAGGACACAAACTTCTCAAACGGTGTTCATATACCTGCAAAAAGAGTTACATACATGCATATGTGTTATGTTGGCCGTCCTCAGTTGGAAAACCAGTGTATTGTCATATGGCATGGGAATCCTGTTGGACTTGTGAGAAAGAGGTGGGTCAGGGAAAGGGTTAAAGTGCCTTACTGTTCTCCATTGTGCACAAGGAAGATTCTCCCACATCGCCTAGTGAGTTTGTACAAAGGCAGGCGCATTCTCACACAGGGCCCGGATCATGTGGAATCCTGAGCAGATGGCCACATTCACCGGCGCTGTGGGTCAAACATATGCTCTCCCGCCTCACGGATACAATGGAATCTCTCAGAGAGAGAGAGGGAGAGAAAGAGTGAGACTGAGAGTGAGCTGGGGGTCGGAGGCCTGTATAAAGAGCCTGAACTTTGGTACTGTACAACAAAGTGAGAGATACAAGCAAGAATAATGGGAGTCCTTGAGAGACATGCTTAGATAAAGCATCTACAGTGCTCAACGGCAGAGCTCAAAGTGAATACAATTTATGTAGGTGGTTTTATTTGGTGCTTCGTTTTTTAAGATAAAAGTATCATTTATTTTTCTGGTATGAAGCAGAGAAGTTGTAACAACCAGGTTTACTACCTGAAACTCAGTGTTATCCCTGTAATTAACTGAAACATTACTGTCTCCTTTATTTATGTAGGCTGGTATTTTGTTAACACTCATATCATTAACACTCATATTCAAAGGTTTGAATTAAAGGTCTTGATGGTTTATCTAAGATAAAATAAGTTAACACATACTCTATAGTAACCATATTTCTGCACATTTTAGTTGCTATTTGTTTGTTGGGTTTAACATATTGGACAACAATATAACATTTAAGATATAACGTGGTACTTTTGCACGAGCCAAAGTCTCTTTCCAATATGCTAAATTCTTCAAATAAACAGTAACTATTCTTTAAAATGTGCAGAAGTTTGATGTCTGTAGGGAATTAGTAAATCATTTTCACTTCAATACATTTGACCAGGGGCCATGGGCATAGCCAAGGTTTGGCCAATGCCACTCTAGCATGAACGCTGGCCAAAACCTCATTGTTAGCAGCAGAAATTATACAAGGAACCAAACAATGAATTTCACTGAACCTTAAAAAACAGGAGCAAAATCAGTGTGAAAAATAAATGTGGCTAACCAGCCCTGCTAGAAAAACATGCATTACCAGCAAGCCAGGTTACCAGCAAAACCAGTACACTGCTACAACACCTCACAGCTTTACAGCAAAAGAACAAACATGCTTTTAATCTACGTCAACATAACCAGATTTCATTTTGTGTCATTTCAAAGTAAAAGGTCAAAGGCCTGGAATACGGCAGCAATATGTTGTGTTTTGGATGCTGGTATTCTGGCCAAGCAGTATGACCAGCCTAGCACCAAAGCACCATGGGATGCATGTTAGTTTGTGCTGTTTTGTAAGAGGCTGAAAATGCTATAAAACAGGTCAAGGCTACTTTTGGAAGCTAAGCTGCAAAGACAGCCTGTTGTTTTTGTATTTACATATTTCCACCATTTACATTTATGGCATTTAGCTGACGCTCTTGTCCAAAGCAACTTACAAGATTATTCATGTTACAGATAGGCCGATGTAGTGTTAGGAGTCTTGTCCAAGGACTACACTATTGGTGTAGTGCAGCATAGTCACCCAGACCATTAATTGAACCCCAGTCTCCCACATGGTGTGGTAGTACCCTTGCAGGTAGTGGTGTTATGTGTTGTAGCCAGTAGCCAGTCCAGTTCCATTCCTTATAACGGTGAAGTGATAAGGAGTGTTTCAGCTGGTCACTGATTTTTGAACGATACATGGTAGCTAATTAGATCAGAGTTCATTTACATATATTAGTTAGTCATATTATAACACCTTGTAGATGTCTTGGCCTATAGGAACACCAAAACAATCTCTACTTTGGTATAACGTCTCATTGTAGCACATGTCTGGCCGTGGGCATGCAAAAAACGATTTGGGTCTAACATGGCCACCCCACTGTAAACATTCTGGGTATGCCCCTACTAGGGGCATGGAAACGTTTACCTATGAAGAAGTATCGTTTCTTTTGAAGTCTTGTAGGCTTGGAGTTTGCACAACTGTGATACTACATTGGAAATTTCAAGTTTCAACATTTGGATTAGTGTCCCAACATTTGTGCTGAAGTAAAAGTTAGATGAAGCTAGGTGAATGCTTTCTAGTTTGCTATTATAGCAGTCAAACTCAAAAGTATTGATTGATATCAAGTTAGAATATAGATAAAATGTGTTTCTGAATATAGTAAATGCGAATATACACATTATAGCGAATATAGCACAATTCCCACAATGCATTAACAAACAAATTCCATAATAACAAAAAAATTCCAAACAAACAAATTAAGATTAAGTGTCCCGGAATTACTTTTGAGCACTTATTCTATGGATTACCAAATCATCTATAAGAATAATAAGAGCATAAAATATATATGAAGTTTTCTGGTCATCAACTAACAAATCCGCTTCATAGATATTAACACCATGAGTCTCTCCTTTGACTGTGCACTGTAAATACTGTTTAGTTGGTCCAACCGGAAAATAAATAAATAAATAAACACTGTAATTTGCTGACGAATTAGGTTTATTCAACTTAAAAAAGGACTCTGAACAAACGATTCTGCCAATCAAAGTGCGCAAACAGTTGAGTAAAACTTATTCAATTGCTTGCAACAAACTGCATATTGTATGTCAGTGATTTCTTTAGGTTGCACTTTTTACAGTGTGGGATTCCATAATTTGAGCAATGCTCTCTGGAGGCAGTTAAGTGTATCTACCACCAGATGGCAGTACAACCATGAGCATTGGACTCATTGAGAGGCACTCTAGAAGCAAGAGGACCCAGTGTGCAGTAAGTTGCATAACCTATTTTTAACTCATTCAAGGTGGAAAGCCAAGGTTCCTGTTTGATTGTATTTTAGGTGCTCACAGTAAAATCCTACCCAAAAGGAAAATTTCCAGTCCTACTTACACTTTGAACTACATTAACTTTAACTGAATTACATGAATCCAACTGATGCTGAAACGTATTACATTGCGTATTGCATGTTTTAGCCAGTATTGAGGAAGTAGATTCTAATATGTCATTTCACACGTCAATACCAAGTTAGAAACTACTTTCTAGTAATTTCTTTCGGGATTGGTCTGACACTGTAGTCACTGTAGTTCTGTACATGACTTGTTAAAGGGTTTGTATCATGGAAAACATGAGTTGTCCTCACTTTGTTAATCTCCCCAATCTGTACATTGGGGAACTAATGTTCTACTTATGGGAACTAAGCTGCAAAAGCAGCCTGTTTTGAACTTCTTGTTTTTGTGATGTCATGAAAACCACTACCACCACTAGCTCATTACATGTTTCCACCATAAGCAGTATAGGCCCACCCATTGCTTATAACGGTGAAGTTATAAGGAGTGATTCATCCTGGACTGCTTGGAATGCAGTATCTCCAAAATGGCAAATATACAGGAAAGGGCAAAAACCTTATTGAATGTTAATGTCATTTTTTCTAAGCAATTTCAGACCATTTTTGTTGGTCCATTCAGCATGTAAATGTCAGATCAGGTGATCAAATGATGCATAAAATCATAAAATCAACAAAAAATATTCTTTGGACAGCGACAATATACATCATATTCTAATGCCTCGTAGATGTCTCGGCCTACAGGAACACCAACACTCCATCTCTTCCGTTTGGTATATTGTCTCTTTGTAGCTCACGTCTGGCCAGAACCGCAGCCGTGAGCATGAGATTAAAACCACTGCGTTTACATATTTACGTCAAAAGCAGTATAGGCCCACGCATTCCATATATTGGTGATAGTAAACAGGTGTGTTTGAGGCTGGACTGCTTTCTGTGAATGAGGCACAATACATGGCAGACAATCAGAAGAAGAGTTTATTTACGTATTTTACATATACATCATATTATAATACTTTCTAGGTGTCTTGGCCTAAAGGAACACCAACACTCCATCTCTACCGTTTGGTATAAGGGCTCATTGCAGCTCATGTCTGGCCCGAACAGCAGCCGTGAGCACAAGATTGACCAGTTTCACTTCCTTAACCTCTTGCTTCATTTCCTCTAATGTGTACGCACATGCCTGTAGCCCAGAAGAAGAGGAAGTGTAGCCTGCTTAGCACATACGCATCTGCACCAACACATGAACGCTCACACAAGCCATGTCTGTCCCCCCGCCGCCCCCCCCCCCCACCTTTCGTTACTTATCCTTTTAGTGGCATTTCATAAGGCTTTAGAGTCATCATAGATGAGGAGTGGTCGAGTGGTTCACCCTTACGGTTGTAAAGTCTTACAGTGTTTATGTTGTCATAGCATTCATATGGCTGGGGGTCATTACCGTAGAAACGGCTCACGCTTATTCATTTCCTTCTTGTACGGCGCATGAGGCACCCATGTAGATACACATATGTGGAAACATGTTCCTGCAATTCGTGTATAGAGTGTTGTGGACCAACGGGCAATGTCTATCAATTACCATACTCTCTGAGTCAGACCGTGTCATCCAGAAAGTTTCGTTTATTTCATTTCCAGTATTTTTCTACACACCTTTGAAGTTCAGTCTCAGAAGCTGGTTGCATCTTCTTCTTTTCATGATCTAGGTAATCCCAAACACATTCCGTGAAGTCGAGGCCTGGACTCTGGGGTGGTCAGTGCATTATTCTGAGAACAGCAGCTGCTTCTTTGTTTGGTTTGTACATTTTCTTTTTATTTTCATTTCCCTTTTTCAGTGAGGAGCTTCTTGACACCTACACATCCTCTCAACACTGCAGCGTTGAGTTGTCTTCTCACAGTGGAAGCATGGACAGAAGCGTTTGGAGTTTTTCAAATCTGACGCAAGGGTGCAACAGATGTTCATATTTGAGGGTGACAGTTTTGGTGGTCCATATATTTCATTCACTTCAGGTTTGGAAAACTTCGGAATGCGCAACTCTCTTGTCTTCCGATGGTATATTCTCTATTTGTCTCCTTCTTCTTGGTATGCATTTTCTTTCTGCGAACTTGCCCTGCAGTTTTCAAGATATCGACAGTCTTCCAACATCAAAATGTTCAGCCTGATCGGAAATGGTGTGCTGGTATACAGCTTTTTGATCGGTTTCCGCACAGCAACTGATTTTTCTGGAGTTTTTCCCCCATTAAGAATAAATGAAGTGAAAAACTGCACATCCATCTACTGTACTTTTGCCTGACCAACAGACACCGTTTGTGACACACCATCTCAGGGCAGACCACCAAGCAGAAATTCAATGTTGGTCTGACCAGCACTCGTCACTATTTTTTCCACCATTTGTTTCTCCCATAGAGTCCCATCCATTTTCACCTCCCATCCAAACCCAATAGTTTCCTTTAACCTACAGCCACCAAACACCATGTATTCACTCAGGGCAAATCCCCACACTTGAATTCACAGCCGTACTGACCCACACTCCTCTATGTGTCGTTTATTCATCCCTCCCATAAACTCATATTCATTTTTAGCAACACCTCTGCAACCGGCTAGCAACAAACCAAAGGTGTGCAATCACCCTGCATTTTCCTTAGTAAATGCACTTTTCTACTATTCTTCTTCTTCTTCTTCTTCTTCTTCTTCCTCTTGGTCAAGAGATTTTTGTCCATTAACTAGTCTCCCACAGTTTCAAAATTTCAATGCCGTTTCAACTCCAGAATGTTCGGTCTGATTGGGAATGGTGTACTTGTATACAGCTTTTAATTCAACGTACGGTTCTGACTTTTTTCCCATTAAGAATGAATGGGGTGAAAAAGTACCTGTTCATCAAGCCCCCAAGCTCAAATTCAATGTTTGACTGACCAGCACTCATCTGTTCATCTTTTTTTTCCATCCCTCTTTCTTGCCATACAGTCCCATTCATTTTTGTCCCCACACAAGCCCTATTGCTCCTATTAACCTACAGCAACCAAACACCATGTACTCACGTAGGGCAGATCCCCACACAGACACAGTGACCCGCACTCCTCTGTTGTGTCATTTACTCATCCCTCGTTCCTCCCATAGACTCCCATTTGTTTTTAGCAATACCTTAGCAATCAGCTAGTAACAAGGTTAAACTGTGCAAGCACTGAATCATTGAAGAGTGGCCTCTGACATTTGTGCAATACTGTAGATGTCACTTTCAGTTCAGACTGCCCTGTTGAAATTTGACGGCAAGGGCCTTTGTGTGGGTCCACAGGACAGTTTCTCATTCCTGTAACTACGTATCCTACATGTTAGTGAGTTACCACGGAGTTACCAAATAATGCTGTCTCTTCATTTACTCTGTTAGTGATAAATATTCTTCTTTATCTTTTTCTTGGTCAAGAGATTTTTGTCCACTAACTAGTTCCGCAGCTTTTGATGTATCAACTCCGTCCCAACTCTGGAATGTTCTATTTGATCAGGAATGGTGTGCTTGAATGGTGGCATTTAATGAACTGAACGCCGGATCAAAAACTTCAGAATGTTCTATTTGATCGGGAATTATGTGCTTGTATATACTAACGGAAAACTTCATTCAATTCCAAAAAACTTCATTTAGTTTCCCATGAAGAAGCAACAGGATTGAAAAGCGCACCCTTATCTACTGTACTTCTGCCTGACCGACCGACACCGTTTCACCTATCTCAGGGCAGGCACAAATTCAAATTCAATGTTGATCTAACCCACACTCATCTGTTTGTCTTTTTTCCAGCATGTCTTTACTCCCATAGAGTCTCATTCATTTTTACACCCGTTTAAACCCTATAGTTTCTTTAACCTAACCCAGATATCAAACTGCATGTAGTCACTCAAGGCAGATGAAGTCAAGTCAAACTCTCTTATCCATAGTCATACTGACCCGCACTCCTCTATGTATCGTTTATTCATTCCCCGTTCCTCTCATAGACTCCCATTAATTTTTGCCTGTCCAGGAGCAGGCTTAAACTGCGCAATCGCTCAGCATGTTCTTCAGGAAACGCACGTTTCTAGTTTCTTTTGCTTTCTCAGCACATCCTAACAGCGGAACGTCTACGAATGTAAGTGTTTGTCCAGTCTGTGTACTCCAGCTCTTTAGGATTTATAATAGGCTTTATATTAGGTCTCAGCTTGAAGTTTGGGTGTCCTGTTATGAATCCTATGAATTGCTTTAGAAATCAATTCATCGAGCATTATCAGTCTTATCAAAGCTGCCACCCAGAGTTTCCAGGATGGCCAAAAAGGAAATCATGGAGGCCTATTCAAATACAGCCTGTTGAACCGTTCCTAGAAAACCAATTCGCTGGAACGAAGCGGGGTGTTTCCCTGGAGTTCAGTCTGTTAGGTCTGCCGGGCTGCGCAATGCCTTCTCATGACGTCTGTATGGGTAATTTACGAGGCAGTTTTGTACATCTCCTCCCATTTCGGTGCTTAAAATGCACCGAGGCTTCTTAAGCGTCCAAATCCTCGCTTTCCTTTCTCCCCCTACTCTCTGTACACTCTGCTTGACATATAAAGCCATAAATAGTATTAATAACCTGCTTATTTGGAAACAATGCTGACAGAGCTACTCGGTCCACTGTGGCGAGCAAAATGGCCACAGCAAAACTTGGAAGAACACACACAAACAGCGCATTCATATCATACCTCACACATACCTCACAATATTGGAGAACACCAGTGACACTTTATGTTGTATTAGCAGCGTAAAGTTGCTGTGGTCTTACAACAGTGACAGTATATTGAACATACAATGTGTTTGATAAGGAATGAGCCAAACGCACATGATCCGAAATCTGGAAATGTGGAACTTCGAATAACATTCCGTCACATATATATATTTTTCCAAAGTTATCAGCATTCTTTCCTTCTTGTATAAACCATTTCAGAGATACAAGGCTTTGTTTTCCCGTGAGCTGATTCCTGAGCCGAGAGCGGCTCTAAAGCAGATGGTTTGTTTTAACTCTGTCAGATGGTGAACAGTTTTGGGGTGGTGCCACAGCCTGAAAGGAAGTGGGCCTACAGATGGAGGGAACAGGAAGTTGGAGGCTGGTGTTTGGGGTAGGGTGGGGGGGCGTTGTGGGTGTTTGGGCTGAGCTGGGCTGTGGCTGGTTTCAAATCCTCTCAGGGCTGAATGGCCGTCTTTGTGATTCTCACACAGCACCTCCACTTCCCACATATGCCTCAGAACCAACAGCTCCCCCCTCCCTTAGGAAAGAGGGAGTGGCGGGCAGACGGCGGTTCCACTCATTCCCTCGGCCCTGTTTTTCAGGGTGCTCTTCTGACTGCGTGTGTGGATTTGTCCCGATGCCCGGAGCAGTTAAAAAAAGTACATGAATGAATTGCACAATGTTGTTCCCTACGTGCTGAGTGGAAAACATGATTTTTCTCAAGTGCACGTTAAAGCTCTGCTGCACGATTTAACCCTGCGATGTCCAGCCTGTAATTCAGATGTTAATCAGAAGGCTTGCTGCCCACCCAACAGAAGTGGTACAGTAACGTAAACTCATACTTAAGTAAAAGTATGTTTGTGAAATAATAACTTAATGAAACAACTTGAGGGACGAAAGTTCTGAGCAACTTATAAACTGCAGTGGAAAGTCTTAGCACATCCAGAATCTATCAGGATAGGAACTGACATTCATTAGTCTTCACTGTTTGAATCCTTTTGATCTAAAAAATAATCTCCAAAACCAAAAAACCAGAGGTGTGAGCAGTTGCAGAGCAATATGCATGTTGTCACCAGTGTAACCTAATACAATTAAACACAAAAGGAACTAGTATCTAAACTAAAAACTAAAAAGTGCTAAAAGTAGCTAAACTAAATACTAGTAGCAGAGGTGTGACCAGCCGCACAGCCGTATGTATGCTGTCACTGGTGTAACCTAAACACGAACAGAACCAGTAGCTAAACTAAATGCTAAAAAGTGCTAAAAGTAACTATACTAAAACTAGTAGCTATACTAAAACCTTCTGAAATGGAACTTAGAGCTTCAAATGTCAGAGGTGTGAACAGCCTCATAGCATTACATATGCTGTCATCGGTGTAACCTAAACAGAAACAGAAGTAGTAACTAAACTACATGCTAAAGAAGTGCAAAAAATAACTAAACTAAAAGCTAGTAACTAAATTAAAAGTACCTTCTGAAAGGTACCTAACAAATTTAAATTTTCTGAAATTGATGTGGCCAATCGCACAGCAGTATGTATGCTATCCCTGGTGTAACTTAATATAATTAAACACAAAAGAACTGGTAACACTAAAGTGCTAAAAGTAACTAAACAAACACCAGTGTAAGCTAACCACAAAAAGAAATCGTAACTAAACTAAATGCTAAAGTTCCAAAATACCTACATTACAAACTAGTAGCTACACTAACACCACCTTCTGAAATAGAACTAAAAGCTCTAAATGTTAAGAGGTGTGACCAGTTCCACAGCAGTATGTATGCTGTCACAGGTGTAACCTAAACACAAAAAGAACTAGCAACTAAACTAAGTGCTAGAAAGCGCTAAAAGTAACTACTAAAAACTAGTAGCTACAAATTGAACTAAAAGCTCAAAATACAATAACTTACTAGTTCTTTTTGTTTTTAGGTTACACCGGTGACAGCATACACACTGTTGTGTGGCTGGTCACACCGCTGACATTTTGAGCTTTTAGCTCCAATTCAGAAGGTGGTTTAGTGAAGTTACTACTTTTAGTTTAGTCATTTTTTAGCACTTTTTGTGCTAAAGGTGGCTTAATTGAAAACTAGTAACTACACTAAAACCACTTTCTGAAATGCAACTAAAAGCTTAAGATGTCAGCGTGTGACCTAATACAATTAAACACAGAAGAATTACTAAGTGGAAAAACATACTCATGGTACAAATGTAGCAAGAATGTATATGTAGTATGAATTCACTGGCAGTGAATAAGGGGTTAAACTGTGCCCACTTGTGGTCTATTCCCGAGATGTGTCTGAGTTGCCTGGCCATAAAAATGGAAACGAGAGAGGAAAAAAAGATCAGCCCTGTGTAGAAGCGTAAAATCCTTGAGGAACATTTTGTACCACTCAGCTGAGTAAATGGATCCAAATATCTGTTCTGTTTTGCTGACTGAGCAGCCACACACTGAATACGTTTGGTAATCAGAGCTTCACGTCTGTCTTTCGTTTAAAAGGTGGTTCCCTTGACTTGCAAATGAATAGGTCTCATCATTGTTAGCTCCTCACTTCACACCTTCATTTCATCTGTCAAAATGTGTAAAGCTGTCAGGCACCTTCTGAGAGGGATTTCCCAGAAGATAATAGGCTCTATGATAATGAGAGGATTAGCTGATTGTAGTGAATTCCGTCAGCTAGTTTGTGTGGAATGGTGGCTCAGATGCCTCCATAGCAACAAGAGTATACACAGGATAGATCTCATGCCGGAATGCTGCTTGGAAGTAAATTCTGCTCAGATCGCTACATACATATACACGTACTTCATTAGGTACACCTTCATGTATCAACACTCACTTTCCATTTTATCATGTTATTCTGTTCTTCAATGGTCAGGACCCCCACAGGACCACCACAGAGCAGGTACTATGTGGGTAATGGATCATTCTCAACACTGCAGTGACACTGATGTGGTGGTGGTGTTGTGTTAGTGTGTGTGTTGTGCTGGTGCGAGTGGATCTGACACAGCAGTGCTGCCGGAGTGTTTAAACACTGTATCCACTCACTGTCTACTCTATTAGACACTCCTACCTTACTGTTCCACCTTGTAGATGTACAGTCAGAGACGATAGCTCATCTGCTGCTGCACAGTTTGTATTGGTCATCCTCTAGTCCTTCATCAGTGGTCACAGGACGCTGCCCACAGGATGCTGTTGGCTGGATAGTTTTGGTTGGTGGACTAATCTCAGTCCAGCAGTGACACTGAGGTGGAACTAAAAGCTCAAAATGTGAATACTACATATACTTTCATGCTATGTTTGTACCATGAGTATGTTTTTCACATACTAGTTCTCTT
Organism: Semaprochilodus insignis; assembly: GCA_034552555.1. Lineage (NCBI taxonomy): Eukaryota > Metazoa > Chordata > Actinopteri > Characiformes > Prochilodontidae > Semaprochilodus > Semaprochilodus insignis. The sequence continues at coordinate 26,806,908 of CM067488.1, forward strand.
GTGTTTATTTTGAGTTTTTAGTTCCATTTAAAAAAGTGGTTTTAGTGTAGCTACTAGTTTTCAGTTCAAGTTACTTTTGCACAAAAAGAACTAGTAACTAAACAAAATGCAAAAAAGTGCTAAAAGCACCTTCTGAAATGGAACTTAAAGATCAAAATGTCAGAAGTGTGACCAGCCGCACAGCAGTATGCATGCTGTCACTGGTGTAACCTAAACACAAAAAGAGTTAGTAACTAAATGCTAAAAGTGCTAAAAGTAACCAAACTAAAAAAGTAGTAAGTAAAACCACCTTCTGAAATTGATCTAAAAGCTCAAAATGTCAGAGGTGTGACCAGCCGCACAGCAGTAAGTATACTGTCACTGGTGTAACCTAAACACAAAAAGAGTTAGTGACTAAATGCTAAAAAGTGCTAAAAGTAACCAAACTAAAAAAGTAGTAACTACACTAAAACCACCTTTTGGAATTGAACTAAAAGATCAAAATGTCAGAAGTGTGACCAGTTGCACAGCGGTATGCATGCTGTCACTGGTGTAACCTAAACACATAAAGAGTTAGTAACTAAATGCTAAAAAGTGCTAAAAGTAACCAAACTAAAAAAGTAGTAAGTAAAACCACCTTCTGAAATTGAACTAAAAGCTCAAAATGTCAGAGGTGTGACCAGTTGCACAACAGCAAGTATACTGTCACTGGCCTAACACAAAAAGTACTAGTAACTAAACTAAATGCTAAGAAGTGCTAAAAGCAGCTAAACTAAAAACTAGTAACTACATTAATTACTACACTAGTAATTACCAAACTTTCTGGTGATACAGTATAGTAACTTGAGTAGCTATATTTGCATTGTAGACACCATGGCTTCTGGTTCCTATCACCACCACTGATATCCACAATATATGATATATTTCACCTCAGTCCAATCTGAATAACTGCTGTATGTTTACATCACAAGGAGTGAATTATGCATACATTTAGAAACATCAGTGGAATTCCCCTTTAAAAGGTGCCAAAGTGTCCAGATTTGAACCACTTTTGGTTCCCTAAAACCACCCATTTCAATCCCTTTCAGTGGATAGTTCTTTAAAGAGAACTTTTGTCTGTAAATGTGATGTGATTCATGGAGAACCTTTGAAGAACCTCCACATAATGTAAATCCTTTTTTAAGCAGTTAACATTTTTTTCTAAAAACCGAAAGAACCATTTATAAACCCTTATTTTACGCAGCGGTAACCACAATAAGCTCGACCTCATAATTGATGAAGCTACAGGTCGTCGAGTTTCGAGCTACAAGCTACAAATCAAACTTGAACGGGATCTCGTGACCTGCTTCTCCCTATGAGCCGTAAATGCTGAAGCAAACAGTTTCTAAACGTTGGAATGTTAGGGGACTCTCGGAAGGCAGAGCATATAAACTGTATGAATCGCTGGCCTCGTTCTTCAGGGAAATTGCGTAAGCGTGTGATGCAAGCACCAGCCTGCTGCTTAGCAATGCGAATGTGGACGCCCGGCTCTGTAAACACAGAGATGTCAAAAGTGTGACTTCACACTTGATGTCAGCGCACATTCTGGTTTTGCTGACGTAGCGTGCCCACCACTCAGTAAGAGCAATCCGAAACTCGACTTGTTCACTAATCCTTAGGAGTCTTTGCCTTTGGGGTAGTATATGGAGGAAAGTGCACTGTGAACAAAAAGATGGAGCGAGCAGGAAAAAAGGAGTGGGGTGAACATTCTTTCGCAGATTCTTTAACATTCAGAGAAAGCTTAGTGATCTCTGATAACCACTAAAAAACGTCTATGGTTTTAGTTAATTCATATTTAAAAGAATCATTTAGCTTTTTACATTTTAAGCTGCAGTAATAATCATATTTCATTGCTGACTTTTGGGTGGGAAGACATGACTTGAAATCTTGGCCAACGGAAAAATTGTGCAATCAGCTTTTTCCACTGTGTTCCCTATATAACCATGCTTGCTTTCCCATTGGTTAACAGTCCTTCTGGAGCTGGACTGTCCGAGACCTCTAGCGTCCGATTAGCCAGCAACATAATTAGGCCTTGACAGAGGAATCAGCTAATCATGCTTTGGAATCAGCTAATTAGAGGAATCAGCTAATCACGCTTCGGAATTGGCTAATCAGCGGAATCAGCTCATCACGATTTCAGGTATTGCAAGGAAAACATGACTCATGGCTTTCTGGAAGAACTAGATTCATCAATATCCTCAAAGTGGTTGTCTGACAGAAATGGAAAACAGCGGCGCCTCGCTATCAACAGCAACATACAAGGAAAAACCACTGGTCAATGTCTGTTAAAAGCTTTATATAAACCACATGGAATGTCTTTCAGAAGCTTCAAATGTTCCAAATCTAGAACAGCTCAAACACTATTTAGTATTAGATTAGTGCTTCTACACTATTACATACTATGGTCTGAACTAAAGGCCAAGCTGTAGGTGCCGTACACCAATTACAGGCCCCTATAGATTATCAACAGACAAGAATCAGGTGATAGCAATAATGTTAATGAGTACGCCTTAAAAAATGGCATTCTTCAAAGGTTCGTTAGTAAAGCCAATGGCTATACACAGGATATGACAACTTAAAATGAGCTCTTATAATTTTTAAATAGGCTAAATGGCTCCTCTCTATGATGGAAAACCTATTGCATATGAATCTTTTAAAAAACTGACCCTGGTGGTTTGACCAGGGACACCCAAAAGCTTGCAAAAGTCACAATGCCCCTGGTCAACCTGAAGTGTAAATAAGATTAACACACCCTCAACAGACTTCTGCACATTACATGCACGCAGTCATTACAACGACTGCTCCTAACACCACATCAATGTCGCCAAAGACTGCAATGGTGTCGTGCCGGACTCTCATGGAGTGACTCAGAATGGCAGCGAGTCATCTTCAGAATATTCAAACTGCCTGGGATGGATTATCACAGGACACCATTAGGAACCTGTACAACTTCATGCCGAGCAGTGGTGGACAGTAACTAAGTAAATGTAATTGGTGACTGTACTTAAGTAGTTTCTCCATGTATCTATACTTTACTGAAGTATGTCCATTTTGGACGACATTGTACTTTAACTCCACAACATTTCAAACTTACATATCTTACTTTGTACCCCACTACGTTATGCGAAATTTGTAGTTCCTTTCATCTTATTTTTGTATATAAACGTAGCATTGCAAAATGAAACAAGCTTATTCATGGATTCATAGCATCCATGGAAATGTCCGTTTCAGGCCTGGAAAAACTATCAAGGACCACCTGGAGGAAAGCACGTAAAGCAGGATGGGGTTAAGGCAGACACTGACTGATAATCACACATCAAAGCATCAGTGAACAGATCAAACATATTGTTCCTGACTTTGTGGGTAAATAGACCACAATATAGAAACATGTACACATGCACTCGTGACTGGCGAGTGTCTTTTTCTGCATTTATACAAACACTATTTCCTTTTATAGTAAATTAGTTTTTGGCTGGTTTATGTTTATGAACAGAGACCTACAGACACTGTATAGTAAAGAAAAACTAATTTGTGAACCTGTTTAAAGCAAGTTTTTATTAAACTTAAACTTGTAACTAAGTTGCAAATAAATCTTAAACCGAAATTTTACTTGTTTGCAAAAAGTTATTTTATCATTCTACCTAAAGGAACCTGTTCTCCTTCAGTGTTCTGTGCTTATGATCATTTGAATAGACATCAGTGTCAGACTAATTAATGACCTTCTATTAAAGACTGGTGGACTGAGAGACACTAGAGTCTCTTCACCTAAACTGAGTTGATTAAGAGTCTTGTTCCAGAAATGATAATAGGACATCAGAGCCATAATAAATCATGCTACTGTTACTCTCCATACTTAAGTACATTTGAAGGTAAATACTTTAGTAATTTTACTCGAGTGGAGGTCTAAAGAGTAGACTTTTACTTTTACTGGAGGAATATTTTACCTAGAGTATCTCTCCTTTAACCCAACTACATGGTTTGTGTACTTCGTCCACCACTGATGCTGAGAGGCCTGGAGTGTTGCATTAGCAAACATGGCGTCCTGACGCCATACTGAGAGACACTACTTCTGTGCGTGTGGCTCAATAAACATTGCCCATATCACTCTAAGGTGACACATTATCCATCATGAGTGTATATAGTACCAAGAAGGTTATAGTATATAGTATAGTACATAGTAGATAGTACCAGAAAGGATTCCACTATTGTTACAAGAACCTTTTTTTGGATACTGTATGGAACTCTTTTGCTAAGAATGAAACAATTGACAGTAGTAGCCTTCATCCTGGTGTCTCAACAAGTTACTTCACTACTGAGACTCTGTTACCTTAGTTTCTGCTGAAAAGCTATACAAGTATAGCCTCTTCAGCCATCTGTCCACAGTAGGCCATTGATAGCTCTGTCTAGATGGGTTTAGCTCTTTATGCTAGACCACCTTGCAGGCCACTGTGCTTATATAACTTACCCCTTATATAATCTGTAGCTAACTAAACTCATTAATGATATGGTTTCAAAACATGAAGTTGGGTTTTGTCACATCAGAGCTTTGTGTGGGAGGTTGAATTTTGTAATGTTAACAGATGAGTGGCAAACATTTATGTTCTGAGAACTTTGACCACAGCTTCATGTTGCAACGCTCTGGAAGAGCTTGAGGTTAAGAGTCTTGCTCAAGTCCGTAGCATCACTGGTCAGAAGAAAGCTTTTCAGACGCAGTAGCCATTCACCCCGCTGCCCACCCATGGATTACTCTAGAAACCCTCAGAAACTTATCCTAATGAGCCGTTGGCGTCATGGTGCATGACAGATAAAAACAACACAAGAGTTCCTCTCTTTAAATAGTGATTGCCTTATGATTCCAAGGCGTATATGTAGGCCTGAGTAAAAGGTAGCCTTAGACAAGAGAATGAAAATATACATTCAACTTCCTCATACTGGGGTTATATTCAGATGTTTATTCATGTGGTCAAATCTGCCTCTCGGTGAGTTTATGGGGTTTTTAGGTGCTGCCACACTGTAATGTTTTACTACCCTGTAAAAATATGCACTGTTTTAACTTTAAATGGCCCATATAATGGAAAACCAAAATTGACTCAGCTCTGGAAATATAAGAGTTTCATATAGCATGTAAACATTCCAGTCCATATAGAGGCTATGCATTGACATCACTTTCCCATCATAATACACCCTATTAATATTCTGCAATAAGACTGTGTTCATTAGGAGCAATGGTGAAACTGGGAATGAAACGAGCGATCATCTGCTTAAACAAAAGGCAGTTGGATGAGACAATACTGACCGGAGGGTCGCCTTGTGACCGGGCGACCGCTAGTTCAATTCCCTGAACCAACAGGATGTGACTGAAGTTCCCTTGAACAAGGCGCCTAACCCCGAACTGCTCCTTGGGTGCCATGGATGGGGCTGCTCAATGCTCCGGGCAAGTGTGCTCACTGCCCCTACTGTGTGTGTGTGTGTTCACTAGTGTATGTGTATATGGGCGCTTCACTTCACGTATGGGTTAAATGCAGAAGACAAATTCCTCTGTGTGCAAACACAATTGGCAAATGGTTCTAAGTTCTAAAATAGAAATTCTTGTGGTCATTGTGATTTTTAACGTCTCTTCGTTCCAAATAGAGCTTTCTAATATACAGTGATCTGGCTAAGAGTCTAAACTTGCTTTGTGGACCCCCTTAGAAGGAGACCATGAGAGTTAACATATACTTTACAGTTGCAGAGTTTATAAATGAACATGAACGATGGTACACTATAACTGAAGATCAGTCAGTACAGGATGTAACTATAGGCAGGGGTGCACAACTCTAGTCCAGGAGGGCTGACGTCCAGGACAGTTTAGTAATTAGCTGCTCAAGCACACCTGATTACACTCATCTGTTAATTGCCAGCTTTAGTGGGTGTGTTTCTGCACGGGGAACCACCAAACTGTGCTGGATGCCGGCCCTCCGGGACTGGAGTTGTGCACCCCGGACTTAAGGTATGATTTTATCACAAAACCAAAGCACTATTCTGATGTGAAGCGGCAACTGCAACTCCACCTTTCAGCGCCTGTATTCCAGTTGTTTCTACAAATTGCTGTGATCTATATGAAGTCGCAGTCAGTATCCTATTTGCCAGCTTTGTGTTTGAATTTTCCTGTTCCACCTTAAATAGTGGAATGGGAAAAGTTGAACATGGAGCTGGGGAACAGGAAGCTGACTACAGTCTCTTTTGATCCCTTTTGATCAGTACTTTGCTCAACAACTCTTTCCCATTTCCTATTGGCATTCCCATTCCCATTAGCATTCCCATTCCCATTTCCCATTTACAGTGAAGGCTGAGGCTGCCGCATAGTTTTAGTCTTGCTGCCACTGTTCCGGCACAGTTAAATGCACAGATATACCATAAGTCATGGGAAGGCAATATGTAAACTGATTATGAAGTGGCTCGGGAACTCGGCTTGGGAGCGGCTTGTGAGTGAGGATTAATATTGGCCAGTGTGCTCATGCCAAGGCAATGTGAATAATCTGAGTTTGAATGAGGCATAACAGTGGAATGCCTTGACTGGCGTCGTTTTGGACAAGCCACACCATTCGCCACGCCTCTTCAGAATGCTCCTCAAGCCGTTTCTGGACAACTTGGGCCTGATGGGATGCTGCATTATCCTGCTGGAGTATTCCATCATTGTGGGGGTACATGAAGTCAGGTATGTCAGTGTATACAGAACACCAGATACGTTTATTTAACAGAAGCAAAATTAGCCTCTACATCAATGGCTATGCTAGCAGTGGTGGTGGGGCAAGGAGGTCCCAGAGGTTGAATCAAAACACAAACACTTTTTCTTTTTCTTTTTTTTCTTTTTTTTTACAGTGTTTTAAACATAAATGGCCAGGAATATCTAAGCATCCATCCCAACATCAGGAGGTCATGAGTTTGCACCCCAGGGTCATACGCCATTGGGAGCCCAAGACAAGGAAATGCCTGGTGGGAGCTAGAGGGGAAACTGAGTTTAACCCAGTAAGAAAAAGTTGGTGAGCTCTGTGTAATAAGTTACTATGCAGCTTTCCATTCTTTCTTTGGTCTACTTAATTATTATGTAACCACTATGCCTTGGGTTGGTGGCTTAGAAGAACCACTTTTGTTCAATACAGAACCTTCAAATGAATGAAGCTGCAAAGAATCATCTTTACAACTGAGAAGATTCGAAGAACCAGCAACATCAATGCTCTGCATTTTGGGAAACCTTCTGTTGTAACACTATGTTGACATTCATTTTCTCTTACACTGGCTTCCTGTGTGTTTTATTTCTTTCAAATTAGTTTCCTCTCTCATTACTGAGCCCTGAAGTAAGTGCTTGAGTGGAAGAGTTTTGCTACACTGAGGTGGAAACAAATGAGGCAGGCAGTACACTGTGGTTACTGAAGTGGTTAGAGCTGCGCCACCTCTGAATGCCATAATGGAACTGTGTTGTTTTTGCTTGAATCAGAGGTGTTATTGTTTGCACTTGGAGTCAGAGCGTGGTCACAAATACAGTGACTTTTAAGAATCTGTGAAGAACTGACCGTGAACCCACCTGTATTTTCCAGTGACCTCAAAGTTGGGCTCCTTTCATAGTTCCATAAATAGACTCTTTTTTTTTTCTCTCTTCTCAACCAAAGCATTCCTTTATTCCCAGCGAGGCTGACTACATGATCTAAAGTTAGCAGGAAGGCCTACAGCCCGGATGCCTTAGAATTTGATTCCATATTTTAACTTCTTTGACAACTCGTGGCTAGTGAAAGAACCTTCTTTAGATCCTGTGTGGTTTGTTCAGATGTCATGTCCAAATGGCCAGTTCATGAATATATATATAATATATAACAATAATATATATAACAATAAATGATGTTAAATTTAGTCTGATATTGGCGATATTTATTAAGCTACACAAACAGAGGTAGTGTCTCTCAGTTTGGCATCGGACCGCCATGTTTGCTAATGCAACATGCCAGATGTCTCGGCATAGATTTGATTTGTAGAGGTTCCTAATGGTTTTGCAGTAGGGGTGGAGGTGGAGTGATACTAGGCTTCATGGATGTGTGAGGCAAGAACCGTTGATCTTGGTGCTGACCACGGTGCCGCCACACATGGATTCGTTGGTCGTCTCTACCAAGACAAAATCGGGACTCGTTACTGAAGATAAGCCACTGCCGTTCTCCATGACAGTCTGGCGTCACACCATTGCAAGGCCTTGACTGTAGATATGTGGAGGTGTGAAGCGGCCCGTGGGTATAAATACAATAATAATTATAAAATATATGAAAAAAGGTTCTATGTAAAACCATATACAACACCTTCTCCATCAATCTGAAGAACCATAACACCATGCAAGAAACCATTAACTCAGGCCTTTAATTAAGTCGGCAAATGGTATTATGGTCCTATATAGAACCGCTGTCTTTATTAATGAGTATTTGAAGAGCCGTCTTTAAGAGCGGTATGGACTCTAAAGGCCAAGACCAAATGTGACACAAATAAACAACACAACAAATTGCCAAATGACCTGATTTATTTACATGAGTGTGTTCATGTGTTTTGTAGCTCCGGGGAAAGAAAAGCAGACAAATGGACAGAATGGGCTAATGGTGGCGCTATGTAGGCCCAATTCAGGAAAAGCAAAAGAGCACAGGTGGCCGTGCCCAACTCCACATACTACTATGCTATACATATTGCATGTCTGACTGCACTGTTATTAGTGGCGTGCTATTTGAATATACTATATAGCACAGTAGTATGCAGTGCAGTACTACATAGATACGGCTTATAGTTCTGATGTCTGTGACTCAGTTTGAGCAGCTTTTGGAGATGGTAGCATTGCGAAGAAGTTTAAGACAAAGTAATTCTTATGTTGTTAGTCTAAAATGTAATAGTTTCTGGGATCCAGGGGATCCATCATGCTGGTTGCATTTTCACCTTCTAAAAGGCCACGTTCACTGTGCAAGATGTCATCAGTTATGAACTTCATTGAATTAATTTATTAATGTGCAGTGATGGACCGTAACTCAGTAAGTGTAATGTGTTGGTGTACTGTAAGTAGTGTGTTGGTGTACGGTAACTCAGTAAGTGTAACGTGTTAGTGTACTGTAAGTAGTGTGTTGGTGTACTGTAAGTAGTGAGTTGGTGTACGGTAACTCAGTAAATGTAACGTGTTAGTGTACTGTAAGTAGTGTGTTGGTGTACGGTAACTCAATAAATGTAACGTGTTAGTGTACTGTAAGTAGTGTGTTGGTGTATGGTAACTCAGTAAGTGTAATGTGTTAGTGTACTGTAAGTAGTGTGTTGGTGTACGGTAACTCAGTAAGTTTAACGTGTTAGTGTACTGTAAGTAGTGTGTTGGTGTACGGTAACTCAGTAAGTGTAACGTGTTAGTGTACTGTAAGTAGTGTGTTGGTGTACGGTAACTCAGTAAGTGTAATGTGTTAGTGTACTGTACGGAGTGTGTTGGTGTACAGTAACTCAGTAAATGTAATGTGTTAGTGTACTGTAAGTAGTGTGTTGGTGTACAGTAACTCAGTAAGTGTAATGTGTTAGTGTACTGTACGGAGTGTGTTGGTGTACAGTAACTCAGTAAGTGTAATGTGTTAGTGTACTGTAAGTAATGTGTTGGTGTACGGTAACTCAGTAAGTGTAATGCGTTAGTGTACTGTAAGTAGTGTGTTGGTGTACAGTAACTCAGTAAGTGTAATGTGTTAGTGTACTGTAAGTAGTGTGTTGGTGTACAGTAACTCAGTAAGTGTAATGTGTTAGTGTACTGTAAGTAGTGTGTTGGTGTACAGTAACTCAGTAAATGTAATGTGTTAGTGTACTGTAAGTAGTGTATTGATGAAAGAAGTGTGAAGCGAGTCCACCAATCAGGATACAGTGGTCACTTTGTTTGGACCTGTTGGATGGAGCTTGGTTCTAGCTAATGGAAACTGTTCTCCTTCAGTGTTAAGGGCTTATGATCATTTGAATAGTCATCAGTGTCAGACTAATTAATGACCTTTTATTAAAGACTGGTGGACTGAGAGACACTAGAGTCTCTTCACCTACACTGAGTTGATTAAGAGTCTTGTTCCAGAAATGATAATAGAACATTAGAGCCATAATAAATCATGCTACTGTTACTCTCCATACTTAAGTACATTTGAAGGTAAATACTTTAGTACTTTTACTCAAGTGGGAGTCTAAAGGGAGGAACTTCTACTGACACTGGAGGAATATTTTACCTTCAGGATCTCTACTTCGTCCAGCACCGTTAATGCCTGAATAAATTGCACAAAATATATTGCACCTTACGCACAAAAATATGGGCACCCCAAACAAGTGTTTTGCTGTTTTTCAGAGTCAAAATAAGTACGCATTTTACCCTGCATGATCTAGTGCCCTGCTCCCCTCTGCTATCCTGTGCAACAGGTTTAGTGTAACCTGTTATCAAAACAAAACAATAATCTTGAAGTATTCTTGTTTGTTTGCTTCATTCTATTCATTTCGTCGTAACGCTGAGCCACCATATCCTTGATGAAAATGATCAGTTATATAGGCCAAGCACTTGAACAACTGTAGGTTCGGTCAGGAAGTAGCCGAGGCCTGGTCTTTTCTTGCTCCGAGTTCTCTGACCTGTTGTGGCATACAGTTTTTATGGTGTATTGTACAGAACTCCAGTTCACCCTATCATTTCATGTCATGTAATTTTCCATGATGGATCTTTTTTTTTTTGTTTTGTTCCTCAGGTCAGGAGAAATTTGCTCCTCTAGGCTCCAGAAAGAGGCCGTGGTATGACAGGGGAGCTAGGCAACCTGCAAAAGCAAAAAAGAGTGCTCTATTCAAACCGCACTCGCATTCATACTTCCCTCTCAAAATTCACACACCTGTTCAAATAGTGGACTTGACCGCGCAGCTCTTAAAGGGGAATTGTTCCTTTGCCGTGCACTTGCCGTGTCATGTGCGCTAAGTGGGAACTTATTTTAGACTCAACAAAAGTAGAATTGTAATTACTCGAAAACGGCCTCCATAAAAAAGAAAAGAAGTCAGAGAAATTACTTGATTGTGTGCAAAATACACTACCAGTCAAAAGTTTAGACATGGCTACTCCTAGAAGGTTCTCCTTATGTTTATCTTAATGCTTTACTTTAGAATAAAAGTGAAGACAGCAAACTATAAAATAGCACTCATGGAATTATACAGCCCACCTTAAAACCCTCAAGACTGTAACTTTGGCCCTGACACGAAAGACTGCATTTACAGCATAGGAGAAAACTGCCTCAATAAAAAAGAAAAGAAGTCACAGAAATGACTTAATCGTGTGCAAATGTGAGGTTTTTAAGCACACGTATTCACAGATACGAATCTATACCAAATACATTACCGGTCAAAAGTTTAGACATGGCTACTCCTAGAAGGTTTGTTTAGTTTTTAGCTTAATGGTTTACTTTAGAATAAAAGTGAAGACATTTAACTCTAAAATAGCACTCATGGAATTATACAGTCCACCTTAAACAACCTCCTAAATGGAACTTCACAGGAGGATAAAACAGCTCTCTTAACTTGTAATGGCAAGCAATTTTGGACCAGTTCTATTGGTCTGTCCATTATGAATATTCACTAAATTGAAAGAGTAATGGAGCTTTTAAACTGTGCTAAAAAAATAAAAAGATAAAAGTTTTTTTTACACAACAAAATATATAGCCAACATATAATACTGTGATCCATCAAGAGTGTATGTGGTATATCAGGATATGTACTGTTTCAGACATCTCATCAGTTGGAACTGGTAAGTGTAAGCCTGTAGAGTGTTAAGATCACCAACAACATCCATTTAGTTGGGTGTGCCTAAACTTTTGACTGGTAGTGCAGGTGACATTTTCTGTAAATAGACTGAAAACAGATGAAAACAGTTCCACGAACCAGTGTGCCCGGATATAACGCTCTAATACAGTCTCAGAAAGGCAGGGAGACAATTGGGCAAATATCAGAATTGTGACTGTCATCACTCCAATTCTAAAAACCCCCAGACCTGCAGTGGTCAGATCAAGCTTGTCACATTGTCTTGCACCGTGTTTCACAAAGGAACCAGAAAGCGGAAGCGCGGACAGCCTCTGCTGTTTTCAGCCAGAACATAACGTGTCCTTTTATTTTTAAACATGACGACGCAGTGTTTTTCCTACATTGTTGAGTAAGAGACATGATGTGCTGACAGCCATCAAAATTGTTGCTGAATTTATATCCTATGGAGCAACCAAACTCCAACGCCCACTCGATATACTAACAGTGGTGGACAATAATGAAATAGTGTTTCCATTCTGGGGTTCTTTTTTACTTTAACTACACTACATTTTGAAGTCTAATATCTTCCTGACTCTTCCCTACTCCACTACATTATGGCCAAATATGTTCTTCCTTTTGGCTTATATGAGCATGAAAACATAACCAAATGTCCAAACGAGAGAAAGTCCACCAATCACAGCGGTCACTTTGTTTTGAGCTTGTTCTGGCCTGTTGGACAGACCTGTTCTCCTTCAGTGTTCTGTGCTTATGATCATTTGAATAGACATCAGTGTCAGACTAATTACTGACCTTCTATTAAAGACTGGTGGACTGAGAGACACTAGAGTCTCTTCACCTACACTGAGTTGATTAAGAGTCTTGTTCCAGAAATGATAATAGGACATCAGACCCATAATAAATCATGCTCCTGTTACTCTCCATACTTAAGTACATTTGAAGGTAAATACTTTAGTACTTTACTCCAGTGGAGGTCTAAAGGGAGGAACTTCTACTGACACTGGAGGAATATTTTACCTTGGGTATCAGGTACATGGTTTGTGTACTTCGTCCACCACTGAATATGACACATATAAAATCTCTCAGTTTGTTCACACGTCTGTTTACGCCTCGTATCAACATGTTTTCAGTGATCAGATCACAGTCTGATTTCACTTCACTGCATGAAAAACCAGGGGTAAACAACCCTAAAGTGGATCACAGTCCAATCACTCAAACCACATCCGCGTCTACTCATATCGGAACAGTGATATAGGAGTAAACAAAAGTAAAACGGAAATGATGTACAGTACCAGTCCAAAAGTTTAGACACACCCAAATAATTGGATGTTTGTGGTGATCTTAAACACTCTACAGGCTTACACTTAACAGTTCCAACTGATGAGATGTCTGAAATAATACATATCCTGATATACCACATATACTCTTGATGTATCACAGTATTATATTTCTGCCATATCTCCACCTCTAATATATATTTAATTGCCTTTTTAGCACATTTTAAAAGCTCTAGTTACTCTTTCAATTTAGTGACCATTCATGATGGACAGACCAATAGAATTGCTATATCCACCCCCACTGCAGGTTAAGAAAGCTGTTTTATCCTCCTGTAAAGTTCCATTCTGGAGGTTTTTAAGGCAGACTGTATAATCCCACGAGTTCTATTTTATAGTTTGGTGTATTCACTTTAATTCTACAGTAAAGCATTAAGCTAAAAACAAGGAAAACCTTCTAGGAATAGCTGTATCTACACTTTTGACTGGTACCGTATGTGTTAAAATAACTTTTTTCACATATTAAAAGTGGAATCGGATCCCATGTGGTCACACTGGGGAAGCATTTTACTGTATCTAGTTTAGATATACTACCAGAGAGGATCCAGGCACTAAACGCAAGTTAATGCGAGACATAAATGGGCTCTTTGATTCCCTCCTCTTGTGGACTCTCCTCTTCAGCTCATCACACAGGGTTTTCAGAGTGGTTTAGATCAGAGGACTGGCATGCCCACACCAAAAAGTTTGCTCTGTGGTCCGAGAACTATTTTGGTGTGTGCTGGGAAATGTGCTTCAGATGCCTTCAGACAGAGGTAGCTGCAAACATCAGGGACCGGCGGATCGATTCCTAAATATCGATATTTCAGATCCTGGTGTTTACTGTTAAGAATCGATTCTGGCGCAAAAATATCAATGCCATTTGTTTATTTGCTTAGGGTGTAGGATGGATGTCTCTCAAACAAAATGCTGCTGGAAATGATGGTGTAGTAGACTAACTACTTTTCCGTCTGCTGTAACTGTTCAAAATGTAACTTTGTAATTGTTAGTTGAATGAGTTACTGAATTTTCAGTTGACCTAAAATGCTGGCTTAAGTGAACACATACAGCACCAGTCAAACGTTAAGACACACCCAACTAAATAAATGTTGTTGGTGAACTTAAAGACTCTATAGGCTCACACTTAACAGTTCCAGCTAATGAGATATCCTGCTATGACATATCCTGCTATACCACATATACTCTTGATGTATCACAATTTTATATTTCCACCTCTAATATATATTTATATTAGATTAATATATATTATATTATTAACTTTTATCTATTTTTCCTGCACAGTTTAGAAGCTATAGTTACCCTTTCAGTTTAGTGAATATTCATGATGGACAGATCAATAGAATTGGTCCAAAATTGCTTAGAAATAAATCTTGTTCTATCAGCCTCCACTGCAGGTTAAGAAAGCTGTTCTATCCTCTTGTAAAGTTCCAGTCTGCAGGTGTTTAAGGTGGATTGTATAATTCCATAACTGCTGTTTTATAGTTTGATGTCTTCACTTTTATTCTAAATTAAAGCATTAAGATAAGAACAAGGCAAACCTTCTAGGAGTAGCCATGTCTAAACCTTTGGCTGGTACTGTAAGCTGAACATTACTAACACTGAATTGAATTTTGTTAAGTAATGTTATAAAAAAAAAAAAAAAGCAAGGAGAGAATTTGAATTTCTGAATGTATATTTAATAGCCACAATAATAATTAATAATAATTAAATGTCAGACTTTCTGTTACAGTTTTGTTCACATTTACCATTTGTCATTGTTGGAAATCACATACTTTAAACTAATGTATTCTTATTGAAATATTATCCTTGGTAATACTTGGTATCTTATCAAATGGAGAATCGGTGGTACCGAATTTTTGAAAAGCAGATTTGCCCTTTTTCAATTACACAAGACCACAGCTTCACAGCCACAAGGTACCTTTGCGGTTACGTTTTGTGCTTCATAATAAGCCAAGCATTTTCACCTGGGGGACAGGCCTGGGCTGCAGGCAGGCGCTCTCTGATTACACAGCCGTGCTGTTGTAACACGTGCAGAATGTAGCTCGGTGTTGTGATGTTGAAAAAAATGCCAGCTAAAAAGGATCATTTGTTGCTTTCCATCTTCCAGCTCATATGGTGAAGATTTCACAGTCCTAGATGAGTCCTACTACAGTTAAATGGAGGTGGGGGGTTGTCCTGTCTTCTACCTCCAGAAAGAAGTCACCCAGAATTCCAACCCAAGTTTCCAGAGATCTCTCCCTTTCATCAATTACTTATCCCATTTTTCTACCACCATATGTTGAAGGTCACAGGCTGACTATATATATATATATCTCTTAGTGTTGGTGCCTTCACAGATCTGCAATCTACCCATGTCATCTGCACTAATACTCCCCTATATTGGTGCAGATGACCCATGTGGCATTAGGAGGACTTTTACTGGTACAGTGTGGGGTGCTAGCCCAGGTAGGGGATTGAACACCAATCTATGACATAGGGGGCAGAGCTGATACCCACTATGCTATACCAACTTCTATGCCAGATCACATAAGGTACATTAACTCCATACACTTATATACAAATATGTCCAATTTCTACCTATGGCTTTCAAATTGTCCCATGAGGGTACGCTTACATTAAGGGGACATTTAGATTAAGGGTACACTGACGTTGTTTGTGAGTGTATATAGTATACAGTATCCTTTTGTTCCCAGTAATCCCATTGTTTTCCAGCATATGACAAAGTAATTCCATAAAAGTACATAAGCAGCATTTCGGAGCTACAACGTTTATGTGTAGGCCTCGCGCTAAATCTGGCATGATTCCTTCCTTTGTAGTTTGTGCCGACCGATGTAATTTGCTTTACCTTAAAACCTTTTCTAAGTGTCAATTATCTAGGGGTTATTATGTGGTTGCTTTCCCAACGGCGCACTGCTGCTATCAGTGCGCCACTTTGTGATTGTGACACCCAGGTTAGATAATCCAGTCTCGACCAGGCTCGACACATAAAAGCCTGAAACCTATGAGGCTGTTTGAGGGGAAGGAAGACTAGAAGAAGGAGGGGTATGTAATCACATGATTTATTAGTCATGCTTGCCTTCAGAAGGCAACTCCAACCCAGGCCTGGAACATGAAGGACAGTGTGTGTGTGTGTGTGTGTGTGTGTGTGATAGGGTGACCTTTTATAATCTGGAAAACACGTTTAAGATGCTCATTTGCACGCAAATGCCAATACAGTGCACCTGAGGGCAGGACGTCTGAGGCTTGTTGCGTTTTGTACAGCGCAACATAGAGATAATGGATGCCACCATTACTTCTTAAAGGGCACTGAAAGCACATAAGACAGGCAGAACCATGCAGGTTGAGGGCTGACGCATAATCTTGGCACTTAGAGATAGCAGGTATCAGCAGTACTGCATTGGTCTGTGGTCGCTGTTGCGGTCACAGCAGATGTTTAACTTGTCTTGTACTGGCAATCATTGATCAGTTTAGAACTTGGTTTCACTTATTTCCCGAAGTAAAACTGTGAAAGTGAAAGTGAAAAATATTGTAATGCACAGAGATGCAGATAAAATTGGACTCCTAGCAGCCATGCAAAACCTGGTAGTGGGGATGGGCAATACTACTGATTTTCCCGATACCAAGTAATACCAAGGCTAAGATCCCAGTACCAATACTGATACACACAACTATGAAGTTGGTGATTTTCATCAACGATAAATGGTAAATGTAGACAAAACTATAACTGAAAGTCTGACACTAATTTAATTTAAAGAAATAAACTTTCATATATCAGAGTCTCTCTGTGCTTCTTTATTCATAACATAATTCAATTCAGTAATATTCAAATCAGCGGTTGGTGTAGCTCAGTGGATAACACCACTACCCGCCAGGGAGCCACCACCACATGTGGGAGACTGGGGTTCGAATCCTGGTCTGGGTTATTATGCTGTGCTACACCAATAAGAGTCCTTGGGCAAGATTCCTAACACTACATTGGCCTACCTGTAATAGGATTAACCTTGTAAGTCGCTCTGGATAAGAACGTCAGCTAAATGCCGTAAATGTAATATCAAATATCAACAAAGTGTATGATAATATTCCAATCCTAAAGTAGTACTATCAACTGAAAATCTAGACCTTAAATGTGTATTTGTTATTTGTGTGTTTGTTAATAGCTCAACAGTTACATTTAGAAGTCCATTCTATATATCTAATGAAAGTTATACATTATGCCAGTATAAAAAAGTAAAGAATAAGTATCTCCAAAACGGCAACTATACAGAGGAGGGCAAAAACCTCATTTTATTTAAATGGAGGTCAATGGAACCAAACTTTTTTCCAGGCAACTTTGGGCCATTTCTGTTAGTCCATTCATCGTGAAATTTTTACACAGTGTAAACAGCAGCTCAGTGTTCAAATGACGCATAACACACCTCCACATCTAACCCATTTGTGAAGTGAAACTCCTACATACACACACTCTAGTGAACACACCCAGTAGGGGCAGTTGAGCTCACTTGCCCGGAGTGGTGGGTAGCCCTATCCATGGCGCCCAACCAGCATTTGGGGGTTAGGTTCCTTGCTCAAGGGCACTGTAGTCGTTACTGTTGGGCCAGGGAATTGAGCTGGCGACCCTCCGGTCACATGGCTGGTTCCCTAACCTCCAGCCCACAATTGTCCCCTTGGACGTGTGGAAAAATATCGCTGTATATTTTATTGAAAAACTGGAAGCAAGCCTCCTGAAAAGAAGAGTATCGTGTATTTAGATGTTGAGGCTTTTCTGTTAGACGTATGTTTTGTGCTGTTTACATGATGCTGAAAGAGAGTTGTCTGGCTATTGCCAAATACTGTAGGTTCACTTTAGGTATACTGACTGTGGCTTATCTATTGTTTCATGATATTCCAGCCAACCTCTTCCCTGTCCGTCAATAGAAAGGACCATCCTTAGCATAGCATAGACGCTAACACAGTAGTTGCACGTAGTGAATAGTACAAGTGCACTGCACGCAGCAGCACTGCTCTTTTTTTTGACCACCTCAGTGTGGCTGCTGAGATGAGAATAGCCCACTAACCAAAAATATCCAGTCAAAAGTGGCCCTGTGGTCAGGAACTGACCGCACACAAAAGGCCAGTGAATGACTAACCCAAATTTTGCATGGAAGAAAGTTGAAAATAGTCTCTAGCGCTACACCCACAAGATGTGCTGATGAGGTAGGTAGGTGTGCCTAATAAACCAACCAGTTGAACAGTAGCTTATACTTCTGATCTTTATACTTCATTGTAGAGTATTCACCTGAGAGACTTGTGTGATTCATCACAGATATGGGCCTAAAGTAAACATGCCTGACCCACGGCTAACGATCAGCTAACCTCCATTTAAAGACGAGAACAAAATGCAACATGTAATGTTCAACTGAGTAAAGGGAACAGCATGGGGTAGAGTAGACACAACAGACGGCCTCCGTTTAACTTCAGCACAGTGCAGCAGAGGGAAGTAGAAGGAAAAGGGGGAAATAGCTGGCTTCTGACGTCAAAGCCTCAGTGGTGGAAGTAATTCCTTTTATAGCCACGCTCACTCTCTGGTACATTCCTTCCTCCAGCGGGACTCGTCTCAGCAGCCCGAGGAGGAGAGGGCCTGCCTGGTCGTGACGTAAACATGCCGGGAGAGGGAAGGCACTGGAGACGAGGAGGGAAAAACCCCTACTTGAGCTTTAAACTTTTACTTTTAGTCTCAGACCACAGCCACTAAAAGTAAAAGCCAGAAATGTATCGCAATGCCCAAGAGGCCTATGTGCAGGCCTTAGCGAGAACTGGAACAGTAGGGATACTGGTAGGGCCTTGCTAGTGACAGTACGGTAGGTTTCTATGTGTGGATCCAAACGTCATGATTTACAAATGCTATAAACAAATCAGAACCTTCTTACTCAGTTAAGGTTCATCTCTAATCATAGATCCAAATGGTATGGCTTCTAGTAGATTCACAAATCAAGGCCATGCTAACAACAAGAACCAGATTCTTCAAACTCAAGATGAGTCTTAGAGAGCATTTGTTCTAGACTGGATTACTAAATCCACTGTTAAAATGATGGGACTTTTCAAGCAACCAGACTGACTTCCCTTCCTGATATAGGCGTGACCTCACCAGAAGCTTAACTGCAGGAAGGATAACTTGCCTGCTATCTTGACCATACATTAGCATTACGTTTCCAGCGTCTCCTTCTTTGCCAAGTCATCACAATATATTTGAAATGGTTTATTTATTTTACTTTCTTCTTTTCTCTGCTAAACTGTTGTAAACAAATGACAAATGTCATAGAACTCAAGAGACACTATAAGATTATGAGATTTCTGTAGTGCTATTTTATAGTAGTCTATAATATCTGTGTATACTGGTGAACTGGTAGGGACTTGCTAATCACGATATGGTAGGTTTGTAAGTGTGGATCCAAACGTCAGGACTTACAAAGGATATAAACAAATCATTCTACTCTCTCAGAACCTACTTACTCAGTTAAGGTTCACTTCTAATCTTAGATCCAAATGTTACGGCTTGCGGTAGATTCACAAATCAAGGCCATGCTAAGCAACAACCCCGATTCTTCAGCCTCAAGATGAGTCTTAGAAAGCATTTTGTTCTAGGCTGGATTACTGAATCCGCTGTTAAAATGACGGGACGTTTGAAGCAACCAAACTGACTTCCCTTCCTGAAATAGGTGCAGCTTCGTAGGACGCTTTAAGAGGGCTAAACCATTCAGGGATAACCTGCCTGCTATCTTGGTCGTGCGTTAGCACTGTTTCCTGTGTCTCCTTCTTTGGCAAGACGTCACAAAATATTTGAAATGGTTAATTTATTTTACTTTACTTTCTTCTTTTCTCTGCTTAAATGTTGTATACAAGTCATAGAACTCAAGAGACACTATAAGATTATGAGATTTCTGTGGTACTGTTCTATAGTATATCTAGTATAGTATAGAATATCTATAATACCTGTGTATATTGGGATATTGGTAGGGCCTTGCTAGTGACAATATAATAGGTTTCTGAGTGTGGATCCAAAGGTCATGACTTACAAAGGCTATAACAAATCATTCTTCTCAGAACCTTCTTACTCAGTTATGGTTCGATTCTAATCTTAGATCCAAATGGTATGGCTTCTAGTAGGTTCATAAATTAAGGCCATGCTAACTCAGATTCTTCAGACTCAAGATGTCTTAGAGAGCATTTGTTCTAGACTGGGTTACCAAATCCACTATTAAAATGATGGGACTTTTTAAGCAACCAAGCTGACTTCCCTTCCAGAAATAGGTGCAACTTCGCAGGAAGCTTAAGGAGGATTAAACCATTCAGGGATGGAAAGCATCCCTCTCACCCACACTGAGAATACTTTACCACACATGCAATGGATTTGGCAGCAACTGGCCCTGATTTAAGCCCTTCTCTCCCTCTTTTCTCATACTTTTGGCCGCGAGTGTTCTCCGCACGGCTCTCCAGGCTGGGACCTGACCCCGTATTGTTCTTGGCAGCTAGTGATTTCTGACAGGCTTTAACAGCGCCTTGAACAGGCAGAACAGAAAGCAGATGCGTTTCCATGACGCTGTGCACGTCTGCACCCGGGCTGCTTTTGCGCAATTCCTCTTTAATATGCTACCTCGAGCATGAGACCTACATCCACCTTTGATACTACGCTTCAGTGGGTACTTTAGCCACACACCTTTAAAATGTGACATGAACCGAGGGAAAAAATGCTCGCGGTTCCCTCTTGGAACTTTCGGCTAGCTGGGCTTTGTGCTACTTCCTGTGACATTTGGTTCATTTGAACTTTGTCAACTTTGCAAAGAGTCTCTAAAAGGTTCTTTGGAAAGCAGAACTCGTTTGTCATTTCCTAAAGAACCTTCCAATGGACTATTCCTTAAAGGAGCTGTTCTCAATGCTGGTCTTTAAGGAGCGCTCACAGACAGTCCACATTCTTGCTTTCTCCCAACAACCAGCACATCGGGACACAGCAAAAATGGACTAATTCTTCGGGGCAGTCTGGGAGGGCCCGAAAAACTGGTTTGAGAACCACTGGTAGCCCTTTTTGATGCAAAGACCCTGATTCTGGAACTAGTTCTGTTCTAACTTCTTAGAATCTTGGTGCCATTTCCACCAGTTTTTACTGGGACCGAGGAACGTCAAAGGATATGGAATCGACGTCAACAGAGGGCACTGCACAGCGGTAGTAAACAGTAGTAACAAGATGGCGGAGCGTGTAGATTACCTGTGAGCGTTTGTGCTGTTATTCCAGATGTTTGTTTACATCCAGAAAGCAAGCACAGATCAACTACTGGAGTTAAGAAGATGTAGAAGAGGTTCTTCAGCAAACCACTGGGTGTCGCCACTGTTGCCTTCTCTTTCTTCAATAACTGACACGCGCATGGATGACGCCACGGTTCAGGTTGAAGAACCTACTATTCTTTGGTTCCAGCTGTACCTGAACCTGTATAATTTTGGTGGAAATGCGCCAAACTGTTCAAAATTCCATGTGCGAACCAGAACAGAACTAGTTCCGCGTTGGTGGAAAAGGCCTATTTGAGATATCAGATTGTGAAGAACCTTTAAAGAACCTTGATATAAAGTTTCTTTACTAAGTAAAGGATGTTTTCTCAGAACCATATGTCCTAGCCAAAAACAATTTAGGAAGCTTGATTGTACCTAAAAAAAGGGTTTGGTTAATGGTAAGGAAAAGAAGGAATTAAATATACATACTATTGTGATTTGTTACTGGACCAGTTGGAATACTGTTTGTATCTCTGAATATAATTACACTATGAAAACTTCATTTGTCACAATGCAGTTAATAGACAAGTGAAATGAATGTTGGTATAAGCCCAATTCCTATTTGTTCCTCTTTCCTATTCATTACGGCATTACTACCAACAGGTCATATACTATGCGTCAATCACCAAGATTGTTGTTTGCCTTCCAGTGTATCTAGATGGTGGTTTATGAACAGGCAAGTGGGGTTAAAGTGCAACGCAAAAGGCTTCTGAGAGTTAAACATTAATAGTTATTATGCAGGGAGACATGACGGACCACTGGGGCTGAACTCGTCTCAAGGATGAACGTGATAAATAACTACCTCATAAAGCTTTCATGAGTTTGGTTGCTGCTTAGGTCATCTATTTTCTTGTCTGCTTTTGGAATTTGTTCAATATACACAGTCGTTATTTTACCCGTACTAGTTTTATTCATGCTATATAAATATGAAGTCTCCTCGTGGTCAAGGCATAACATAGCTCAGTTCAATATCTCTTGTTTTATAGCACTGAAGCTTTACTACATTCTGTAAACAGGTTTGTTTGCTTACTCAGTTACCTAGGCTGTCCACCAGACTAAGGTCAGTGGCTTGGTCAGAGAAATAGGGCCTGGAATTTTCCTGGCCATGCTTACACTACACTTTGCACATTCTTTAATATAGAGTCACATGACGAAAAAAAAATCATATTTCCATATGATCTCCATTTCCCACGTAACCCAGATGTAGTTGATTAGCCAAGGCATATAGACCATCCAAACTTTGCTTCTTTAGTGCATTGCTAGAGCTACAAGGTTAATGTTACTAACAAACACTAGCAGTCAATAGTCACCCAAAGTACATCTCAAAAGCTGTGGCTTGGTCAGAGAGAAAGTGCCTGGACTTTTCATGCCCAGGCCTATTCTACACTTTGAATGTTTCTCTCTCACGGGACACCACCAAAGCCAAGCCGTTCTTGAATATAGAGTCATTTGACGGAAAAAAAAATCAGATTTCTATATGATTTCCATTTTCCACTTAACCCAGATGTAGTTGATCAGCCAAGATACGTTTGCCGTCCAAACTTTGCTTCTTTAGTGCTAGAGTTACAAGGCTAATGTTGCTAACAAACACTGGAAGTCAATAGTCACCCAAAGCACACCTCTGAAGCTTCTCACAATTTTTGATCATATCGCATCCAGGTCTTCGTTAAGGTTCTACAGAGCTGTTGACGTGGTGTAGGACACATTATGACATTATGACCGTGCACCGTAAAAAAACATTATGACAGTGACATAAAACTTGACAGTGTATTGGAACTCTGCAGGCGGACGCTTTAGACGAGGTTTCCCGTAAAATTCCGACTCCCCTTCATGTGAATGCACCTGACTTGTGATTTCTATTGTTTTACACTATAAATAACTGTGATCTTTAAGATGTAACCAGTGAATGGATAGCTACCATTGTGAAGTGTTGGTCAGTTTTATAGCCTACAGTAGGTGTACTCAACCATATTGCAAGAACGTAATGAAGAGCTGTACTCTGTGAAGAGCAGTTTTGCACATATATTCAAGGAAAAGATTTGATTGACTACCAAGTTAGGTTGACATTTGAGACAATTCGTTTTCTTCCCAAATTAGTCCTTTAAAAGTGACATTTTAACCATTTCCCACAAATATATGGGTTAAAAAAGCTATTCAAGAGCAAATTATTGGCTTGATCATGTAAAAAACAATGCAACTGTTTTTTTTGGACATAAGTAATAAATATTCAAACTTTGGGTTTTCAAAAAAATTCCAGACTGAAATCAGAAGGATGTGCATTCAAGGGCAATGAAGTAAAGTACCTTTTATTTATGTAGGCCTATGTGGGCGCTGTCAGAATGCCGAGACAAAATGTGAAATACAGTGAGGTAATCACAGCCTGCTGACTGTTATTACAACGTTCAGGCCACGCTTTAAGAAACCATAAAACAGCTGCTTCTGTTTGCTGTGTCAGGCACGCCAAAAGCTTCCATCCAGCCGACCAGAATATACCCTGCGTGTGCTTTTGGCTAGTTATTTACTTTAGCTGGATCGTCTCTGTTGTTATGGTAACACGTCCCGGGTGTGTGTGTGCTGACATATAAAAGAAGAAGAGCTAAATGGCCTGCTAAGTCTTTTTAACTCTTTACTGGCATCACAGAAGCACTTTTTTAAAGGCCTGCACATTGGAAACACTGCAGCGTAAAGAACAGAACAGTTCCAACCGAAACCCTGGCTGGTTAAAACAGTGTCCTGACCAGACGTTACTGACTAATAACAGTGGTTGATTTGCTCTGAGCTGCTGGAACTATTTTTTGGTGGAGGAAACTGGCATTATTAGGTAAATCTCCACTGACCTTTTGCATAATTCAGTGTTTGGAGGCGCAAACGAAGTCATTCTGAATGTGGTGAGTCTGATGTGACATGATGCAATATAGAGAAACATACCATCTCTTTACAGGGGTGGTGATAAGAACCAGGGGCCATCAAATGCTTCAGACATCTGGTTCCAATCACCACCACTATGAACAGTTCTGACTCGGTACGCCTGTTTTACGCCAGCCCACTCTGAATGAGTTTGTGTAAAAAGAAGAAGAGCTTAATGCCCTGGCCCGAATGGCCCGGCCCAAATGAGTTTGTGTAAAAAGAAGAAGAGCTAAAAGAGCAAAATGGCCTGCTAAGTCTTTTTAATCTTTGCAGAAGTACTTTTTAAAACCCTGCACATCAGAAACACTGCAGCGTATATGAACTGAACAGTTTGAAATGAAAGACCTGGCTGGTTAAAAAAGTGTGCTGACCAGACATTACTGACTAATAACAGTTGTTACTTTGCTCTGAGGTGCTGGAACGTTTTTTTTTTTTGGCATTATTAGGTAAATCTCCACTGATCTTCTGCATAATTCAGTGTTCAGAGGTTCAAACGAAGTCATTCTGAGTGTGTTGAGTCTGATGTGACATTCTACAATGTAGGTACCAACTCTTTACAGTGGTGGTGATAAGAACCAGGGGCCATTAAATGCTTCAGACGTCTGGTTCCAATCACCACCACTATGAACAGTTCTGACTCACTATGCCTGTTTTACGCCAACCCACTCCGAATCAATTTGTGTACCTCTGTAAAAATATACTGTATCGTTACGCAGATTGTATTTTTAAATCAGTGGAATTCCCCTTAAACAGACTGTAGCGTCCTGCTACTGGCTAGCGAGAAGGTACAAGCCTGGTCAGGGACGGCGAGAGAAGAGCATTGTGGCGAATCCTGACAGCGGATCCTGGCTAGAGGATGGCAAAAGGCACTGTAACCAACAGATGGTGCAGTTCGCTTCAGCCTTTCAGCAACAAGCATGTGCCAGTAGTCTGGTTGGTCAGGGCCGAGCGTGTGCCCATGGTATGTGTGTTTACTGGGACAGTGCAGATTCTATAATCGCATCTATGGAGCAACTGCGCGCCTCAGGGACACTACTCAGACTCTGGCCGGGTCGCCAGAATGGCTCTTTCGAAAAGGGAGCAATGTGGCATCTTGCCATTGGCCACAGGCATGGATGTGTGGGAGGTGTGGCCATGAGCTGAGCCCCCAGGAGTAGGCCAAAGAGTTAAACATTGTAAATAGTTGTGACTGTTAGACTGAAAAGTTGTATGTGTGCTTAATGAGCTATGTTGTGGTGGATTGTGGGGCTTAGTGGCGCAGTGTCAGCACCTATCTTCCTTTAGAAGAATCGGAATCCATAATAACCGTGTAGTATCATAGAGCAAACTATACTACACTCATTGTAGTAGAATAAGATCATTGCAGTAATCCTGTAGAAATTCCTGTTGTATAACTAAAGGCCAAAAGGGTGTTGACAATAATAACACTCTCTATTGTGTTTTGTTGCTTAAATAGGGAAATAGGGAAACCCTGAAGTTAGTACACTTCACCTGGCTTTGCATTTTAGCTGTGTCCTTTATTCCTCATTCTAAGCCACAATATGCCACGTGACAGGCATTTGGAATACAGATTTTACTGTTGCTCATGTTTAGCATATCGCTGTGTGTGACTCCAGGAGCAATTACCCAATAAAGGAAACGTCCGAAACAACACATAGATGGCATGAATGTGCATACGTGACAGGTGATGCAGGCAGTACGCACAATGAGTGCATTAAAATGGTGGTGGACTCAGCATATGAAGCAGGTTGAGTCAGAAGAATCTACATATTTTAGTGTTTTCCCTACTACAGCATTCCCTGACTCATGTCAAAGTGATTCACCTACGTGCCAAGATGATCGAGATGTGTTGAAGCTAGTAAAGCGCAAAAACATAATCGTTAGGACCGAGACGGAGAACCACTGCCAGAAACCTTGAGGATTTAGCTATTTTAGGGCTCTATCCGTTGAAGTTCTATTGGGGAAAAAAAGGTCCATAAATGGTTCTTGGCTTGGGTGTACTGTTCTAGGAGAAACCTTTAATTGGTATAAAACAGAGGAGAGTTGGACTACGGTCCGGGCGGGCTGGTGTCCAGCACTGTTTGATGATTTTCCTGCTCTTAACACACCAACCACACCTGGCAATTAACTGCTGAGTTGAATCAGGTGCGGCTGAGCACCGAACTATGTTGGACTCTGGCCTTCCAGGACTTATGGAGTATGCTTCCACTGATATACCCTCACTGAGCACTTTATGAGGTACACTTAACATTGTAATTCTGCACTGACAGACTGCATGAGTTTCTTTGCATAATTTGTTATCGCGCCTTCACTCCAGGGTCAGGACCACCACGGGACCACACAGTGACATTGATGTGGTGGTGGGGTGTTAGTGCGTGTTACCCCGGTACAAGTGAATCAGACACAGTGGCACTAATGGAGTTTTCAAACACTGTGTCCACTCACTGTCCACTCTATTATAGACACTCCTACCTTGCTGGTTCACCTTGTAGATGTAAAGTCAGAGATGATAGCTCATCTTCTGCTGCACAGCTTGTATTGGTCATCCTCTAGTCCTTCATCAGTAGTCATAGGATGCTGTTGCTGGATAGTTTTGGGTTGGTGGACTATTTTCAGTCCGGCGGCGAACCTGAGGTGTTAAAAAACCCCAGCAGCACTGCTGTGTCTGATCCATTCGTACCACACCACCACCAAGTCTAATTTACACAACTGTAGCTTGAAAGAACCCTTCACTGAAAGTGAATTCACCAACAGTGGTTCTTCTATGATATTGCCACATAAACCCCTTTTCATGTTTAAGAACTGGATGGTCATGGTCCACTAGTGGATCTTTAAGGCTTGCATGCTTCGTGCCAGTATATGTACCAAAGTTGCTCAGATCCTGGAACTGTACACTTTCAATACCGGCAAGCATGTTATGCTCTTGAGCATTAACTGTATAAGCATTTCTGTATTACTTTTGGCAGTGCATTCTTTAAGAGGACCATTTTAAAAGCCACTGGGAATTTCCTTTAAACTAAATAATGTCTAGAAAAGAGTATGTATGTATGAACGAGATATTTGAAATGTTGGTCATATGCGAAAGCGTCTGTTTCGGTGCTGCAGCTTGGCCCAGGGCATATTGTTATTGTATGAAATACTGCCATGTGTGCCAATATTGTCATAATCCTGCATCTCGTATTTACACAACAGTCTTTTTCCAGGTAGGATATGCTGTGCAAATTCTTTGATATGGCCTGCTGAGTTTGGCATAACCCCGCTTCTGAGTGCTTCCCTAGAATCTCAGTTAGCTATAACACTGTTTATTGTGAGTGGTGACCTATTGCTGACTGCATTCACTGACAGAAGAGATAACCGGTGCTATGCTATGTTGTGTAACAAGCCAATAAGTCCCACTGTTGCTCAAAATAAAGACGTAGTTCTGCTTGACTTACGGGAAAAAGACACATCTGCTCATATATTTTGTGTGGCCTACGTTCAGTGTAATGCCCATACGGGATACTCCTGGCTGAACTCACTGTCAGCACTGAACTAAAGTGTTTATTTACCTATATAGTCCAATTGCATAGAAAGCTATATGACCTGACTGTCTAATAACTACAATCAGGAATAAATACTTGAAATAGCCCTGAAACCAAGCGCATTTTTGCCAGTGAGGGTCAAATCAAGGAACCACATCTGTACGCTACCTGTCAAAGTTCGGACACACCTACTTACAGAAGGATTTTCCACATTTTGTAACAGTAGTGAATACATTAATAACTATATATAACAAACGTTGAGCAAAAGTCTTTATAATATTGATGTATCTCATCATTTAGGTTCCTTAAAAAGACCCCCTTTGCTTTAATGCGGTTTTGCACACTCTTGGCATTTCATTCTCTCAAGCACCTTCATGGGGATATAACAGAGTTGCTATTCAGACAGTACTGAAGAAGTTCCAATATGCACTAAGCAATGCTGAAAAGTGTATGAAACATTTTTAAAAAATGTTTACTATTAATATGTCCTATAAACAAATCACGCACTGGAACCTAAGCCTTTGACCTAAATATCTTATATATATATATATATATATATATATATATATATATATATATATATATATACACATATATTTTTTTTAAAGTACATTCAATTAAGTCCAAACTTTTGTCCAAAGCTCCGTAGGGGCAACATTCGTACTTCCGAGTGCAATAGACAATATATTATAATGTCAATGTTGTCAATGTGTTATGCGCTGAATATGGAGTGTTGTATTGGGTGTATGAGACAACAGGAACACAATAAAGGCCCAAAGTTATCTTTCCACATAATTTGCATTTATTTCATAATTTTGGTTAATTAGGAATAAATCCATCATTCTGTGGCAACACTTCTTGTACCTTGACACTGGTTTGATAAATAAGTACAAAATACATTGTTATTACTTTAATAAATACTTAATAAATACTTTAGTTAAGTCTATACAATTACAAAAAAGGAAAATAAAACAATGCAAATGAAAGCAACCTAAACTAGAGAAATACTGTACTGTTACAGTCCCTGATGAAAGACATTACAAAACTTGACAGGTCTTGTCTGACAGTCAAATCATAAATATGTCGTTTTAGTTTTGTCGTGTGCTGGGGACAGCAAGTTTAAGTTACAACATAGGGAGGTTTCTCAAACGGCTATCCTTATACCAAGACAAAATAGGCACATGAGATCATAATGCTTTGGTTAAATGCTACATTTCTCCCAGTATAGATGTGTAAAGTGCATTTCTTAGTGAGTACATTTTTTATAGCTATTCAGCATTTCTCTCTCTCTCTCTCTCTCTCTCTCTCTTTTTTTTTCAAGTTTGTCACATTGCTGGTTGAGTAGCCCATGAATCGTTTCAGTTATGGCAGCTGACCATTTGGAATGGACATGGACGCACAAGCTCTGCTTGTGTCGTTAGCGCTAGTTCTTCCACTGGATGTCAATACAGTGTTTTTGTCAATGCCTGTTTTTGCAGTAGAAATGCCACAGCCAAGCAAGCAAATGGAAGACATGACGGTAGAAAACAAAAACAAAAACAAACAAACAAACAAAACCCAGATAGATATCAAAAATACGTAGCTTTTAGAGTGCACAGCAAAATCTTCAGTGTTGAGTAGACTTTGACAGTGTTCTGTTGTTTCCATCTGGTCTAGGAAACTGTACTGGTCAATTCAACATGGTCACCCTTAACTGACTACAGCACTGTGGACTTTGCTGTGCCCGTCAACATTATTTCCTATAAGGGGTAACTGAAAGAAATTGGCCGTAGGTGCAATTTTAGGCCTCATAAAGAATGCTGACTGGAAAAAAAACAATCATATTTGGTGGTTGCTGAATCCATTTGGTAGTCTTGAAAAGTCCTCCGTGGAGCTTCATTCAGAAAGCGACATCCGGGCAAATACAGTGAGGCGTTTGCCGCTCGCGCCGTCGAACGTAGGAGATTCGGAGCCGCTCGCGCTTCCCGCGCTGCTGTAGCTCTCACGGTCCGAGAGAGACTCGTCTGAGGCGAAGCGTTGGATGTTGAGCCGGTTCTCCTTGCCGTGCGAGGCCTGGAAGGTGTTCCCGTGGCCGCACACGCAACAAGAGGATTTCCGAGGCTCCATGACGTGGGGGGCGCCGTGGATGTCCGTCTCGCCCCTCCTGCTCTGGGGGAAAGGGAACATATCGCGAGAGGCATCGCTGAAGACGGGGGACAGGATTTCGGCCGGCGGCGGAGAGACCGAGGGGGCGCGGGCGAAGCCGGCAGGCTCGTAGGGCGTCGGAGGAGAGGTGCTGCGAGCTCCTAGGAAGCCCGCGAAGCTCACGCTCTGGCGCAGGAGCCGCGGGTGCTGCTGAGGGATCTGCTGCTGGGCCCTGTGGTCCGCCAGCTTCTCCTCGTGGATGAAGTGGCAGCGCGTTCCGTACGGACAGTATCCGAAGTTGTAGAAAGTGCGACACGCCTCCGTCTTGTACTTGGG
>CM067488.1:26842010-26859467 GCA_034552555.1 Semaprochilodus insignis
ATTTCATAGATTTATCTGCAACATTTTGAAACGTATTGAAAACAGTGATTTCAGACTTCTTATATACAGGCGCACACACACACACACACACACATATACAGATATATTTAAATAATATTATATATGAGTGTATAAGTGTATATATATTTAGTAGTTTATGGTGAGTGTGGCTTCTCTACGCAGAAATGATAAAAATATTTAAAAATATTTAAATTAAAGATATTTAAAGATATTACATGTTTTGCTCAGCAATGACAAACATTGATATCAGCATAAAATTGGAGGGAAAACAACAAATCCCATACAAGATCGTACACGCCTTCAGGCTTGATATAAAAGAACCTGTAAGGGAACGACATGCTGAAAGAAGTGAGGCTAAAATAAATGTATAAAACAAATGTATAAGTAAAGGAAAAGAATACAAAACGCAACACCGTAGACCTTGGGGCATTATATAAAATATGTTGAAGGGAATTATATGATTCCAATGAACTTTTGATGGTCATGAGTGTTGGAACAGTGTATGGAATGTTAAGGAATTTTGTGGAACGATTGTGGTGTACACACATATACGCATAATAAAAAAGACAATAGCCAGATAGACTTGTCTTAGGGAACTATGAAATCACTGAAGATTTTTCAGACGCTGTTAGATAGTCAGTGCCATTAAGTATTAACATGTGGAATTATGAATGCCTTGGTTTCTCTTCCAGTATCAGTCTGAGTCATGTTGTTATATCAGTACTCAGCTCCACATACCTGTGATCATCATGAGAAAGGAAAATGCCAGTTCACTCCTAGAAACCTGGAAACTCTTTTTTGTTTATGTCATTTTAAACAGCAGGGATATAGCCTAAAAATCGTAATGAGCTATTACAGTTGACATTTTGTGTCAGAAAAAATATTGAGCCACAACATTAAAACAGATAAACCTCAGAATAAAAGCGTCTATACAGTTGCTACTATAACAGCTTATAGTTTAAAGAACAGAATAAAATATATAAAACAGCATGCTAAATGTTTCCATAATCTGTAGATTAGCCTTGATTCCACTTGTCGGAATGGCACATGGATCTGTGACATTTTTAAAAACGTACAATGCCAGAAACTTGCTTGATGAACGGCTATAAAACTAGTAGCAACTAACTTTTCTACAAGCAAGTGACTTGGGTTTGAAACGTAAGTTGTGTTTAGGGCTTTTCCTTCAAAGTGTTTTGGCTATGAAAACTTGCAGCGCTCTATAATGGCATGTGAATGCCCAAATGAGTCACCTAATTTGTAAAGCTCAATGAGCAGTCCTTATGGAAAGTATATGGCGAAAAAAAAAATCCCTCAGTTACACCATAACCTCACCATACCTGTTTAAGCACATGACCTACAAAGTCATATGGCTTTTGTATACCCCTAGGGGTTATGAAAGCTAAGCCTAAGTCCATCTATTGCTACACCGAAGTGTAAGCTAAAAACAGGCATGCCTTCTCATGTTCTGTTATAAATAGCCGGCTCTCAGTTATGCCCAGTTTGGCTGGGAATAAATTAGAAAAAAAGGACACATGGAAATTCTCCCTTGTTGTCGTTTGTGTTTCTTCAAGGCTCTAAGCTCTCCTGGTTTTCTTGTTGGCAGTCGTCCCAAAGGCATGGAAACGCACCCTCATGATCCCCATGATCCATGGGCGTGTCCAGTGGAGGGTAGTTCAGTAGATATATTGTCGCTGACACATTAAAAATAATTTTTTTACCCCCTTTAAAAAGGCCAGGTGTTGTTTACATTACATAAATATTACGTGATGAAAAGACCATCAAAAACGGCCCCAAATAAAATCATGTCTATATATATATACATGTATACATACATATATACATATATACATTCTATGTGTGTATATATGGTATATAATATACAGCAGAACTATATAAAATTGTCTGTATGTGTTTATAACAGTTTATAACACGTTATCATTAATTTATAGCAATATATAAATATATGGTTATTATTCCATTTATGTGAATAAGTGATTGAATATTAAGTGTTGTTTTTGGCAAAGGTATGTGAATTATTACAGTGATAAAGGAGATAATGAGGCTCAGAAGGTTCAGTTAACTGGATGGCTATCAGGTGTCCGTATGACTGATCTGCCCTGTTAAAACACATCAGCCTTCAGTCTTCACTGTTAAAGTCTGCTCCATACACACTTGTTCATGCATACCATGTCTCAGAATATCTGAACGGGAAAATGATTTGCCAGTGCTCATTAGGTTCCAAATTGGTTTCTGATGAGCATGGACTTCACCAATCCACTGTGAGGCAATGTTATTCCTTCCCAGCAGTCCTCATCCAACAAAAACGACTACAAGACCAAGGCGTAGAACGTTCTAGGATATCACAAAGAACCTCAGGGTAGCAATCAGGCAAACACTGAACAAGAAGAGTATGAATGGAATGATAGCTTGGGAACAGCCACCCATTTCCGGGAAGAACATTTCTGGCTGTTTAAAGGTATGTGGAAGGCAAAATGGGATCTTATGTAATGTTCGACAGAACTGAAGCCCGCATGTCAACATAACAACCTCATCCCCACTTTGAAACCCGTTTTGCTGCTATTGGACCAAGACAGCTTGCTGTCATTTGATGGGGCTATGAATTCCAGATTTCGGAATTCTGTATCAAGTAATTCTACGAAAGGACGTTAGGGCGTCCATCTGTGAACTGAATCTTAACAGAAAGTGAGTCTTGCAGTAAGACAACATCCCTAAAAACACAAATCTAACACTTAATCTAAAAAGACTGGTTAAAGTAGAAGAAATGTCCCATACTGGCTAAATCAAAGTCCAGACAGCAGTCCAAAAGAAGTGTGGAGGCAGAGCCTGATGTATATGCAAGAAAGCCCCCCAACGTAACAGAACTGAAACAGTTCTTTAAGTGCCAAGATGGGCCGAGATTCCTCCAAGTCAATGTGCACGGCTGATCAACAGTTACAGGAAACGTTTGGTTGAAGTCATTGCTGCTCAAGGGAACCGCACCAGTTCTTGAAAGTAGACGTTCACGTACTTCTGCCAACAAAGACGTTTAATGTTAGTTTATGTAGTTCAATAAACAGATGCAAAACAGTATACTATCGGGTAAATGACCATTGAATATGCCCATATTTTAGGTCACGTTTATATATAAATTTACAAAGCAAATTCCAACTTTCAGGCAGGACTGTAAAAGCTATTTTTTCCCCTAGCCTTCTGGAGTTACGAGTTTTTATTACAACAGTGACGATATGCACCAGAGATGCATCACACCATCATTGAATTGCCTAGGATGTATCAACGACTGCACACATTTAAAACGTAAGACGGAAGCAGGAAAGCAGATGTTTTCTGCCCTTGACCGTAGGTAATTACAAAGAATAGCGGTTCATGGGAATGTTGTATTGTGTGACGTTTATGTCCGGATATGAATCACACACATCATGTCCCAAGTTTATCATAGTTACATGTCTGGTAAACACACTCGCACAACTGGGCTGAAATCCTGAGGGAGAATCTGCTATGACCAATGGTAAGTCACGCTTAGAATTCGAGGGGCTTTCAGCCATATATTCTTAGCACTGTGGTCACGTATACACGCCTCGAGGTGCCACACACCGCAGGTTAGGATGAGAAACTAAAAGTAAATAGAGGCCTATAGTGGTCTGTGAATACATGTCCAAACGTCTGATTACTAATTTGGCATTCATATTTGTTGAGATGAACAGCTCTAAATGAAATGCTCTGGCCAACTCTGGTTCGGTCTTGTCTTTAAATTAAATCTTGCACAATTTTGGAAGTGTTTAATGTTTCACCTACTTTCTGCAGACGTTCCACGTGTCTTTGCTCACATATCCCTCTCGGCACAAACGAATGAGATTGGCCCTTCTGAACATGTGGGTCAGCCTTTCAAAGCTGGTGCAACGTAATTTGACGTTCGTTTGTCCAAGTTTAAGAAGAGAAAGCCATTTCTGGCTACATAGATAAAGCCAAGTCAGGCATGCGGTATGCTGCGAGTTACAGACTGAGCTGTCACCTTGTGTACTCTGCCTTCAGGATGACCTCATAAACACGGTGCGGGACTGACTCAGCACAAGTGGGTGGCGTTTTTGGGCCTGAGCCCATATTTACAAACCTGTAAGAGAGGGAAAGTACCTCTCTTTCCTTGGCCACTTATAGCAATATGCAGTATACCAGCACTATAAGTAGCATCATCGTTCTCTCACTGACTAATTGTCTGTAGCTCGTCTGACCAAGTCTGGTGTCCTTAACCTCAGTCGAAACGGACCAGATGTATTTCCACCAACATGCTATTGCTTTATTTTAAGACTGGAAAATTTCGATTGCATAGTATTTATTGTGCTTCTCCATTTACTGTGCTCTTCTTGGAAAGTTTAGGCTGGGGATGCGATCGATTAGGCCTTGGACGTCACTTTTAAAGAAGGCTGGATCAGCAGTATTAAAAAAACAAGCATTTCAACATGGGTCAAAAAAATATTTGCGGAACGTCATACCAACAGAATCTGTTTTCCAAATAAGGTGAAAATCACTGTGTTTGAGGTTCCTCTTTTATTGCCAGCGCTCGTGCTGCAATGCTTGGGTACTTTTGTGAAGCGTTGCGAAACCCCTCCGTTTATTTAAAACGTGCGTGCCAAATATGCCAGCTGCCATTCGGGCGAGCCAAGCATTTTATATATTTTTTCCTTCCCTACAATCTTCGGCCGTTTCGTCACTTTGGAGCTGTTGGGCTGAAAGCGAAGTTCATATGTTTGTCCCTCTCGCATCCTTTTTTTTTCCCCCTCCTCTGCTTTCACCAGGGCGCCTTAGATTTTACACAGCCGTCCGAAAACACCTTTTTGGGGGTGTGAAATATTCTCGGTGGAACAAACTCAGCTTTATCCACAAAATAGCATTCCTCTACACCGTCACTATGTTTACGCACACCCACATGCACACAGACCAAATAAACCATGGTAGGTTAACACATATGGGCCACTACGACCTTTATAACACAATCCCACAGATCTAAATAAAGCCGACATGTAAAGGTAGACCCGTGAGTGGCTGATGCGAGTGTGAACTTTGCTTCAGAGACATTTATTTGAACACTGTTCATTCAGAATACGCAGCAAAGACATAAGCATTAGTTGTTTTCCCTCGATTATTGATCATTACATCATTTTTATCCATTTTGCTTTAACACACGTGTCCCCTGTGAAAGTGAAATATACTGTATTGTATATTTCAACATATACATTTTTAATGCATTTGTATGTTTTGCTTAAATTTGTCCTTAAATCATTTTTTTTGTCCTTTTTGGTCATTTAATTAGCACTGCATTTTGTTACAGTTGTGTGAAGGGACAGGGGAAGTAAGCTTCATCAGAATGTACTTTGAATAATCCAATAACTTCATGTGAATTGACTGTCCTTATTTATGCACCTTGTGTATTCTTGTTACATTGAAGGCTCTTGAGGAAAACTGGAGCTTTGCTACTGCTTTTGTTAGTTTGCTGCTCATTGATTTATCCCTAGGTTTTTTCTTTGTGAGGACTGTTCAGCGTTGTTTCCTAAGAACCTTGTTTTACAAGCTGGGCCATGTTGTTGTGACCATACTGTTAATGTGACCACTGTGACTATGTATTGGCAAGAACCTGGTCATAAGTATCAAGATACAGCGTTTACGAAACAATATATTGCATCGATTGTTATTGTTTGCAAAGGTTTGCTAATGCTAACGCTAGCAGTACGCTCTTGTTTACGCTGGAGTGAAGGAGTCTAAATGGCTGAAAATAGATTACAATACTGCCCAAAATGTTTAATGAAATGGATCCTTCACATTCTAAAATCTTTGGCTGATCCATATTCGAAGCCACTGGAAAATATTCAGCTGCACACATCAGCTGCATTCTTTGTCAGTGTGCCATTGCGCCTTTCATGTTGTAATTTTTGACCACTGAGTGGCTTGGGAACCCACTTTGCACTGTACCTAGCCATGAAATCACTGTAACATATGACGGCAATTATGACTTTTTTGGGGCATTCTGGCAGCGCTCAGCCTTCACACACATGGCTCTTCCTGCGTGGGAACGTTCAGGCCTGCGCCTCACAGCACAGCGTGGTATTGGAGTTAAGACTGGGTGCAGAATCTGCCAGCCATGAGTGAGCTCCACTATTTAGCAGTGCAATTCTCCATCAGCACTATCTTCTCTCTCTCTCTCTCTCTCTCTCTCTCTCTAACTCATGCAGACATGAGCTAAAAGCCAGATCTAAAATAATGACTATATTAAAGTACATGTACTTTGTTAGCCCTGCATTGGTGTGTAAATGCTACATTTCATGAATACCTCCTTTTTGCGTTGAATACAGATTGGAGGTGTTCTGAGAACTAGGAGCACTGATGGGTCTATAGTAATCAGGCCTCTTGTCTTTATTGGACCTTATGACTCATGGGAAGCTATGATGACCTAATAATATACTCCCACCAATAGCCTACATTAGAGAACCAACTTGGTTGAAACATAGCAATAGTGAACACTCATAATTTATTAATTCAATTAACTCATTTATTAACTTGTTTTTAATCATTTATTTAATTTCCATGTCTATACTATATACTATTCTAGTTATACCCAACGGTGAGTAGAGTAGCCTACATCTGTGTTGATGGACAAACAGATTGTGGTGAGCTCTGAGCTAAAATCAAGGCGAGGTTTATTTAACAGATTTGTTAATCAAAAACAAGCAGACGTCAAAACCAGGCAAACAATCAGAACAGCAAAAGTACCAAAAGGGCAAAGGCAAAAGAGTAAATCAGCGAAAGTCAAAACCAGAGTAGCAAACAAGAGTAATAGCAGAGAGAACCACTCGGTACGCACAGAGCGGCAATACTTCGCAATGAGCGGTGTGAGAGAGGAGTATTTGTACAAACAGACTACATTAACAACAGGTGTGATCAATGCTTGGGTGACTCGGTTCTAGAAAATGGAACGGGATTGGAAGATGGCGGACATGTGACAGTGATGTCATCGGGTGGTGGGTTATGGGAAATGGAGTCTGGGAGATCAGGGGTGAGAAGAGAGCCAGCAGGCGTGACAACATCAACATAAAAGCGCTTGTACTTGGATAAAGTAATGACACAGAAGTAAAAGTAAAAGTCCCTTCAAATAAAAGTCCCTTTAAATAAAACAACTTGAATAAAAGTACAAAAGTATCAGGTCGGAAAAACTACTTAAGTACTAAGCAACTTCTTAGTAGACCTTCTTAGTAAATCAAACATCTATCAGCCCAGGAACTGAGTTTTGTCTAATATTTTCGAAAATAAAATAAAATAAAATAAAATAAAATGCTAAAGCTCTGAAAGTCAGACATGTGACCAATCACAGTACAGCAAGTCCTGAAGTACATGTACTTGAGTAAGTGTGACTAGTGACTACCCACATCTGGGTTATTCCACAAATCTGCCTTATGCAATGTCTACAGTACAGTGCAGAAAGTCAAACCCCATCCTTCGCCCTTCCAGTTCCAGAAAATGATGTCTATAGATAGGCGGGGTCTCATTCCAATTGTGCAAGAGCTGATAAACCACCATAACTGGTACCATCAGATAAGCTGCACTGAAAGCTTTCATCTCTGACAGTCTTGCTTCAGATCTAAGAACATCTGGGTGTTTCTGTCCATTCTTTGCCTGTGAGAACTGTCAGGTGAACTATCAGGAAGTCATTACCGGAACTAGAAGAAAAGGAAGCTGCTTGTGCTCCCGAAACAATGGATCTGGAAAATTAAAACCTATTTCTAAGACTGAACTTTGGAGGTGTGAAAAAATGGCACTGCCAATTTCTGTAGGGGGAAGAGAAAGCAAGTCTTGAAAGAATGGAAGATTCCAGACTTCCTGTTAAACATATTGTCGCTGTCTGAAAAAAAAACAAAACATGTATCTTCATTTTTGTCGATTTTTACTTTTATGCGTCATTTGAACACATGAGCTGCTGTTTACCCTCTCCTGTAAACCTACATAGCCAAACTACACTATTACACAAAGGTCAAAGAACACTGTTTGTCCATTTTTACTTTCATGCATCATTTGCACACATGAGCTGCTGTTTACACTGTGTGAATATTCCATGATGAATGGACCAACAGAAATGGCCCAAAATTGCTTGGTAAAAAGTCTGGTTCCATTGACTTACATTAAAGTTAAACTGGGGTTTTGCCCTCTCCTGTAAAGTTACCATTTTGGAGATACTTGCTTCTTTAGATAGCGACGGTATGTTTATTGCAAATAAATGAATAACGAATAGTGAAATAAACAAACAGCGTTTTTGACCTTTGTGTAATAGTGTAGGTTGACTATGTAGGTTTACAGACTGTGTTGCTGCACAAGTTGTCAGCTGCTTACTGACTCTTGTACAATAGTGCATGTGCTTATAAAACCACAGCATTCATAATGAAAGAGGAATCATCCTCGGCGTCGGATTTCACTGAATGCGTCATGGATACTCATCGGCATTACCACTGCGAGCATAGGACTCAATGTCAAAATGGCAAAAACATAACTTGCCTTACTTCTTTCAGTGTTTACATTGCCCCTAATCTTGTAGAGTAATGCATGCACATCTTGTTTTCTTTGCTTTCTCTGCCCCTCCCTTTCTCATGCTTTCAGTCCCAAAGGCAGGAAAGGAAGTGAGGGGGGAAAAGACGGGAAGGAACAAGGAGGGGTTTGGTGTAGGGGGGGTTGGTATGGGGAGGGGGTTAAAGAAAAAGAAACTGGATGTCCTGAACTGTTTGAGGGCCTGTTCTGCAATCGCTGAAATTTTCTTCGCTCTGCTCGTGTGCGAGATGGCGAAACAGATAAGCAGAAAAGGCAGAAAGTTGCGAAAGGGCTTGGATGGAGGGCGGCCGATAGTGGAGAAAACATCTGCACCAATAAATTCAGGCTCACTTTGAGCCCTCGGGGCCTAACAGTTGAGAAGATGAATGGAAGAATGTCTGTAGAGCTTGAAGAGACTTTTCTGAAAGGGAAAAACCGTCTTTTCTCTAGTTGATTAAAATTGGCGTGAGGTAGGAATGCTGTGATGAAACCAAACGGAGAGTGCGGATCCGTGTGAGAAAGAGACAGGGAAAGAATGGAGGAGAGGGATTGAGGTTAGGGAGGATAAGAGTGGGTGTGGGAGTCAGCCGTGCGTCACTGCCGGCCTCATGCTCTCATTGATGTGTGCGTGTTATCTCAGCTCTATTCCGCCTGTCAACATTCCCTCGCTGTCTGATAACAGGGCCCACCGCTCCTCCACAGCCGGCTGGCTCCTTTTAAAGGAAAAGTATGCACTTAATGAAGGAACCAGCACAGGCCTGAGGGCCAAATACGCCTAGAAGTTCTCTGATGGTCGCTTTTGCACTCACACTTTACTCGTTCGCTCATCATTGACTGGTGTTGATGGGGATGACTGTGCTACTGAGTTCCGCAAAATTAATAAACATATATTGTTCATTCTCATGAATAGTGACTTTATGGGAGTAACCTTCTCCTTGGGCCTTCTCAGTGGCTTGCTCATGATTCTTCTGATTGTTTTCAAAGCATCATGCTGCTGGCTGTCCTCTTCCTCTTTTACCTTCCTCTCTTCTAAGCGTGATTGTCGTTTCTGAATGCACTGCCACTTTCTGGAATATGCCCAAAATTAAACAGTTCAAAGTTGAAAGATATCTGGGCACTTTCGATTTTTGTCGTTATCTTTTCTAGCTCCTTCATACTGTCCACCACTTTGAGATCTTCGCGGTCAGTGGCAAAGTTTGCGGTCTTTTCAGTTGTCAGAATTTTGGTTTCCTTGACTTTCTTGACTTGAAGGTTTTTTACCATCCTTATAAGGGCCCTCCAAGACTTCCTGACTTTCTGCTATGAGTGATGCATCATCTGATTTTTGATGTTTCTTCCTCAATCTTCACTTACAATATGTTCAGAATGTTGAGCAAAAGTGGTCATAGTATGCAGCCTTGCAGATGTGGAACTAGTTTGCTTTGGCCAAATTCTGGCCTTTTAATATACATGCATCATCAAAAACATTTTTGCACCCAGAAGGAATCAACTGACAGGAATGAAACTTGGTGTGTAGGTTTGACATCATGAGAAATGCGAATAATTCAAGTTTCATGCTCAGCCGTGCATGGAAAGTAAGCAAGGACGGGCTTGACTGACTCTATAAGGTCATCCCGTGCTTGTGCTGTTGTGTTGGTAGCATCCTTTGCAAGTATGCCTCGGAGAGGAGTTTGAAAGCAATTTGAGCAGTTGGAAGAGTTGGAGAGGGTTGCATCACAGGCCTCCAGGAACCAGGATGTACTTGACATAAAGGGTCTGGGAGACCTACATGAACCACAGAGAGAGAGAACCAATGGATTGTCCAACATGCGCTGAGTGACCCAACAGCCACGATTGTGGGCATTCAGCGAGCAGTGATGCTCTCCATGAGTCATCCTGTTAGTGCCAGTAGCATTGGTAGAGGGCTGCATGATGCAGGACCACACGCATGCAGACCGTTATGACGACTGCCCGTTATACCACATCAACATCACCAAAGACCGCAGTGGTGTCGTGCCAGACTCTCATGGAGGGACTCAGAATGGCAAAGGGTCATCTTCAGTGACGAGTCCCGCTTTTGTCTTGGTGGAGACGACCAACGAATCTGTGTGTGGTGGCACCGTGGTCGGCACCATAATCAACCTCCACCCCTACCTCAATGTCTGCAGGAACTGTGTGAGAATATTCTAGCTGATGTCACGGGACACCACTGGGAACCTCTACAACTCCATGCCAAGACGAACATGGCAGCAAATATGGCAGCCTGACGCCATACTAAGAGACACTACTTCTGTATGTGTAGCTCAATAAATATTGCCCATATCAGTCTAAATTTATGATCATTTATTGCTCCTGGGAACCTTTATCTTCCTTCCCAGTAGCACTGCAATCCCACACTTCCTTCTGGGTGCAACTATTCTTTTGATGATGAGTGTACGTTAAAGTAACTAGATTACATTTCAAGTAATTATGGACCACTTCTGTTGGTCCATGTGCAATGAAATGTTCACTGGGCTGATGTTTGTTTGCAAATGGTGTAAAAAAAAAAGCAGAAATAAGAAAACACACAGTTCACCAGATTTGGTCCTGATGCCATAATATGACACTGTTGCCATTTGAGAGAAGTATAAGAGTCCTATTGTTTTGGACTACCTCTTTTTATTTGTTACTTGCAGATAATGGGAACAGATCAGGTCTAAAGATTAAAGAGCCATTGAATAAAAAGCCTGGGAGTCGAGGGTTTCAAATAAGAGTGCCCACAGAATGTACGCTGATGTTTCCCACAGATTACATCTTTTAAAAAGCTCCACAAAGCTCAACAACAGGCCGCTTGCCTCTCTTTCTGCTTCCTCTTTCACAGAAGGCAGTCTATCCTCCTGGGGAAAAGCTGCTGATGCCTGCCACTCTCGCACGTACCCTCTGTATTTGGCACCGGCTCTCTGTTGACACTCGCAGCGGAATGAATTGCCGCAGTAAGTGAAAGCTGCAAGAGCGTGGAGCCGTCACAACACGGCATGCTTACACACACTGAAATGGGCCACAGCGCTGCACGCAAACTGGCAGTTAGGCACAGTCAAAACTTCAATTCGCGCAGTCCAGCATGACGTCTCCAGATGCAGCCGTGTTTCACTTAACACCATGCATTTAACAGTTTGTGAAGACTCCGATCAGTTCAAGCTGCTTATCACTTCTAGAAGCTCCAGAGGGTTGTGATCAGCGATCAGTACCTGGAACAAATGGTCAGATTCTCTTTAACAGAAAGCGGAGAGTAGTTCCAAACAGGCATCGGTTTGTGACGGTGTAAAGTATGGATGTCTCAACTGAAGCCGACCCAAGCATATTTTATGGGGAGCACATATCGGCTATATTTAACCATTACTTACTGCTGTAGGCCGTCTGTCCACTTGGCGGCCACTTTGGCAACGCCCCCGGGCAGATATTCCTTCTCATACTAGACCAGATTCCTATCTCTCTGAATGTTTAGAGACCTATAAGCTGTCCTTGATTGGCAGGCCACCATATCTTGCCCAGATTGTGTAGCTTTATTGTGTCTTTGTCTTTTAATAGGTTGTAAGTGTATCGTTATTTTGTATACATTACTGGGCAAAAGTCAAGACATCACTTCTCATTTAAGGCTCAAAAATGAGTCACCTTGCGTGTTTTAGGTGGTAGTAACTTCAGGCTTCAACTTCAAGGATGATAGGGCTATAAATACCTGCGGGGTGTGAGCGACAGGCTTCATTGATTGAGAAGAGGTGGTAAAGTGCAGTGAATGTCTCGTTCCATGTGTGGAAAAAGGCTCCAAAGCAGATGTTAATGATTGGCTAAAAGGAGTGATTGATGCATTTTGACATGCCAAAGACCATAGTGTGAAGTAAGTAGCTGAATCTGCAGGTGTATGGAAGCGTACGGTCATACGGGTCTACCAGCAGTGGCTAAAATCCCAGTCTAAAGGAAACTCTCCTCAGAATTGTGCCAGGAAAGACATCCACCAAATCTGGCCCAACTGCTCAATTCTTTGCTGTAAGAGTGTCTGAACATTGATGTGGCCTA
This sequence comes from Semaprochilodus insignis, assembly GCA_034552555.1. NCBI lineage: Eukaryota > Metazoa > Chordata > Actinopteri > Characiformes > Prochilodontidae > Semaprochilodus > Semaprochilodus insignis. Next base: position 26,854,647 of record CM067488.1, read on the forward strand.
CATCCAGAAACTTGTCCAGTCTGCAAGTTGTTCAGTCACTGGTGACTCATTTTTTTGTCTGGTGAGCTTATCAGTTTGTATCATTTAGCCTGCTTGTGGCTGTGTCACATCTGGGGCTGAATTTCACAGGACTTCTTACTCTCTATATGTTGAGTTAGAAAGGATCAAATCATGGCTTCTACAACCAAATAGCTTCTTAAATGTTAGATAGAAAGCAGGTATGACTGAATGTACATGGCTCTGTTATTCATGCTCATGGAGGTACTACACGCTATTACATTTCAGTGACGGGTGACTAATGTTTAGCCCGGTGAGCTTATGTACAGATTTTCAGTATCTACTGTGTCCGCCCTTTGCCTTTATTACAGCTGCCAAGCTTTTCAGGAGACAAAGTAGCTTGCAGGGATCTTGCTCTACAACTCCAAAGTCCAGTCTTAGAAGTTGGTTGCAAAGTGAAGCCCATAAAACCTTACTCTGTATCTCTGAGATGTCCAGTTACAGTGTTCTAGGGCAAATTCTATGCTTTTTTGTCTATTTCCTTTCTCAGTTGCGGCTTCTTGACAGCTACACATCCATGTACCTTGAACTTGTAGTTTTGAGTTCTGCAGCAGAAGTTTAGATTGATTTTAAGATAGACGCTTCAAGAGCTCTTTATCTGATCATGACAGTTTCGGTGGTCTACCAGGTGGTAGACCAGGTGGTCTTGCATGGTTGCATGGCTGTTAGGAGTCAGATATTTTCCCCATTTGTTTAATGTCTACTTTGTTTAATGTCCATTTTGATTAATTTCCATTTTGATTAAGGATGGTCTTTCCAATGCATGAAAGGTATTGTTAGTTAAACCAACTTCCATGCATTTATTCAGTTCAAACCTGGAGCAACTGAACTGATGGCTTGATCTCGCTCTCAGACTAAGCTGTTTGGCTTCATCTACAGCGACTCGGAAGAATTTCAGAGTTCAATGTCCGGCTCAAGGTAACACTAGCAGGAAACACACTAGTGGTGTATTTAATCTGCCAGTCTGAAGCTTAGAATGGGATTCAAACTCCTGAGCAATAGACTGAAACTACCAATGGTGTAAGTCTGATCATCTGCAAGCACCTTCACCTGTCCATCAGGGTTTGTTAAAAACTGTTTGTCACATTCAGTTGCATTGACAGATAGCCCAAAACGCATACTCAACTTGATCCACGCAGACCAGCATGCTGCGAGCAGGTCTTTGACCTCAGTCTTTGAAAATGGCAGGTGAAGTGGAGCTTTGTTTAAAGTGCAGACGGGCCTCGGAGCTTACAAAACCTTTGGCATAAATCTAAGTTTACAGGTTTGAGTTCACTGGAAGATCTGCTCTTATCTATGTCAGCTATATCCAAACATGCACACAAAACTCTGTATACTGTAACTATTCCAAGAACCCGGTCAGATGGTACTGTTGTCCCAAAACGCGTTTGGGGAGAGTAAACATTTCGGACTTTCTACGGTACTTTGTTCTGTGTGCACATATGTAAGAGCTTATCGCGCTCGCTCTGCAATCAAACATGTGACTGTTTGCTTGTGACGGCGCAGAGCAAACAGGCCACTGTGAGAGGAGCACATGGGCTTCCTCTGGTGTGACTAGAACACCATGACTCGGATTTAGAGGCGGACGCGTATGTTCCGTTTAACCCCCGGGAGCCATGCAGCGTGGCCGTCTGCGGCCTCAATCTTCAAAAAGGTCATATGGCTTGGGTTTTTCCTAGAGCGTCCCGGCCTGTCTGAAAGTGGCTCTTTCTCTGAGATTTGCCTTTCTTAACCCATTAAACTACTGTATGATAATAATAATAATAATCTTCTAGTAATTATTCAGTACCTTTTTTGAGTTCAGTAACCTTTTATGAATTATTCAGTAAATTTTAGTTAATATTATTATTCAGTAATTGCTGCAAATTATTCAGCAACTTAAATTAATTCCTCAGTAACTCAGTAAAGTATGCATTATTCAGTATCTATTATGAATTATTGATTAATTACTTTGAATTGCTCAGTAAGTACTATGAATTAATCAGTACTTTTCATTAATTCTTTAGTAAATATTATGAATTATTGGTAACTTTTACTAATTCTTCCATAACTATGAATTATTCAGCAACTTGCATACACTTTTCAGTAACTACTATGAATTATTCAATAACTTCCATGAATTCTTTAGTAATGGCTATGAATTATTCAGTAACCTCCATGAATTCTTAGTTACTACCATAAATTGCTCAGTAACTTCTATGAATTCTTCTGTATCTACTATGAATTACTCAGTAACTTCACTGAATTATTCAGTAACTATTATGAATTACTAGTAACTTCCATTAACTTATTAGTAACTACTATGAATTATTCAGTAACTTCCATCAACTGCTTTGTATCTGCTATGAATTACTGACAACTATGAATTGCTCAGTAACTACTATGAATTATTTAGTAACATCTGTAAATTCTTTAGTAACTACTATGAATTACTCAGTAACTTCCATGAATTATTCAGTACCTACCCTGAATTGTTCAATAACTTCTATGAAGTCTTTAGTAACTACTGTAAACTATTCAGTAATGCAATGAAATGTTTATTCTGTAATCTTTTATGAATTATTCAGTAACTCCTTTGAGTTATTTAGTAATCTATGTCTTATTTATTAACTATAAATCATTTACTAGTATCTGTGAATTCAGTAACTTCAGTTATCTTTATGAAAAATTTAATAACTGCCTAGGAATTGTTCAGTAACTACTATGAAGTGTTCAGTAACTGCTATCAGTTATTTCATAACTTATTCCATTAATTATATAACAACTTGCTACACAACCAGTAATGTAAATGTGGTTCTAAATATGTGAGGAACTGAAGTTTGAGCTTTGAGGAGTTAATCAGTCAGGTCGCAGCACTCCCTGAAGCATATCAGCCACATTCAAATGGTGAGGGGACCCGAGGCTTATTCCTGAGGAAATCCTGCCCAACTTCCCCCGCCTTCATGTGGCTACACTCCTAGAGCTGCCGATATTACGGCCCATCTCAGTGACAGAGTTTCGTGCGAGCAGAAGCCCTGAGGTCAGCAGATCTGTCTGAGTTTTCCATATTCTGAGCCTTAAGAAGCTGTCAGGGCCAATCAGCCCACTAACACCTAAATATGTGTTTAATCAGCTCCACCTGGCTGATGCGTCCAGGTCTGAGGTTTTGCTCGCATGTCATTGCCTAAAAATACGCCACGCAGCACACTTAGTGGGAATGCATCTGTTCCATGAAACAGAAATAGTAACTTTCAAAGTTTTTGTGTCTGAGTCGTTTAGCACATCAGAAAGACTGTAGCCTCTGTAGTCTTCTTAGGGTCATGAGTCACATAATAATAGCTCTCACAAGAAAGAATATTTTAGTACGTTTACAGTTTACAGTTACTTTACCTTAATAAATAATACATAGATTAACTCAAAGGAGTTGCTGAATGATTCATAAAAGATCACTGAATAACTCAAAGACGTCGTTAAACCTTCCATTGCAGCTACTGAGTAAGTTATAGTAGTTACTGAATAATTTATAGTAGTTACTCAGTAATTCATAGTAGAAACTGAACAATTCATAGTAGTTACTAAATAATTAATGGAAGTTACTGAGCACTTCATGGAAGTTACTGAATAATTCATGGAAGTTACTGAGCAATTCATGGCGGTTACTGAGCAATTCATGGAAGTTACTGAGCAATTCATGGAAGTTACTGAGTAATTCATGGAAGTTACTGAGTAATTCATAGTAGTTACTGAGTAATTCATAGTAGTTACTGAGCAATTCATAGTAGTTACTGAGCAATTCATAGTAGTTATTCAATAATTCATAGTAGATATGAAGCTGTTCATGGAAGTTACTGAATGATTCATAGTAGTTACTGAAGAGTTCAGTGAAGTTACTGAACAATCCTTAATAGATACTGAATAATTCAGTGGAGTTACTGAGTAATTCATAGTAGTTACAGAATAATTCATAGCACTTACTCAATAATTCATAGAAGTTAAACCTCGGTGCTCACATTATTCTGTGGAATGCTGTTGGCAAACTTTAACTTTGGGATTTAATATATATTTCTAAATTGTATTTCTTCAAACTGTGTCCAGATACAGTTACATTTGATTTCAAACGTGGTCACAATCTGTAACACCCTGATTAGCTCAAGTCTGGAGCTTAAACTGCAGTTCAAACCTGTTACTGGTGCTAGGCAGAGCATGTGTAACCATTGCTATGATATTTGAGCTGCTGATCAGTGTGGAATGAATAGCTGATGTGGCAGCTCAAGTTAGTTCAGTTCTATGCAGTTCAGCTCAGTTCAGTGTCACAACAAACATTGTCTCCTAGCAGCTTTACGGAAATCCGGGAAAGCCTCTAATGAGAGCGCTGTTGGTGACAATGGCAGGAAAAACTCCCTAAGAGCATGAGGAAGAAACGCTGAGAGGAACAAAATCTCAAAAGGCCACCTGGTTGACTCCAGTTAGTGGAATTAAGACAAGTGCAAGTTCACAAGTTAGATCAACAGAGGAACTTGAATCGTACATAGGAAAGACCTGCTGTGAGAAAAAGTCAATTGGAAAAGAAGAAGTTTTGGTGGATTAACAGTTGCTACAGTATGTTCGATATGAGAACCTAAGTCTGAGTCAAGATTATGATTGTAGGTTAGATGTTCATGCAGGTCAGGTATTACCAGGCAGTCTTTTAGTGGTAACCTCCTCAAGTTTGAGTTAGAGGTTTGGGAATATGAGAATAGGCACTAGAATAGGCCTAAAACACACACACACACACACACACACACA
>CM067488.1:26859861-26896498 GCA_034552555.1 Semaprochilodus insignis
ATATATATATATATATATATATATATATATATATATATATATATAAATATTTGATTCCTTGCTGATTTTGTAAGTTTGCCCACTGACAAAGATATGAACAGTCTATCATTTTAAGGGTAGGTTTATTTTAACAGTGAGAGATAGAATATCAAAAAGAAAATCCAGAAAATTACATTGTATAAAATATATACATTTAATTGCATTTTGCAGAGAGAAATAAGTATTTGATCCCCTACCAAACATTAAGAGTTCTGGCTCCTACAGACCAGTTAGATGCTCCTAATCAACTCGTTACCTGCATTAAAGACAGCTGTCTTAAATTGTCACCTGTATAAAAGACACCTGTCCACAGACTCAATTAATCAGTCAGACTCTAACCTCTCCAACATGAGCAAGACCAAAGAGCTTTCTAAGGATGTCAGGGACAAGATCATAGACCTGCACAAGGCTGGAATGGGCTACAAAACCATAAGTAAGATGCTGGATGAGAAGGAGACAACTGTTGGTGCCATTTTAAGAAAATGGAAGAAATACAAAATGACTGTCAATCGACCTCGATCTGGGGCATCATGCAAAATCTCACCTCGTGGGGTATCCTTGATCATGAGGAAGGTGAGAAATCAGCCAAAACTACATGGGGGGAACTTGTTAATGATCTTAAGGCAGCTGGGACCACAGTCACCAAGAAAACCATTGGTAACACATTACACCGTAATGGATTAAAATCCTGCAGTGCCCGCAAGGTCCCCCTGCTCAAGAAGGCACATGTGCAGGCCCGTCTGAAGTTTGCCAATGAACACCTGGATGATTCTGAGAGTGATTGGGAGAAGGTGCTGTGGTCAGATGAGACAAAAATTGAGCTCTTTGGCATTAACTCAACTCACTGTGTTTGGAGGCAGAGAAATGCTGACTATGACCCAAAGAACACCGTCCCCACTGTCAAGCATGGAGGTGGAAACATTATGTTTTGGGGGTGTTTCTCTGCTAAGGGCACAGGACTACTTCACCGCATCAATGGGAGAATGGATGGAGCCATGTACCGTAAAATCCTGAGTGACAACCTCCTTTCCTCCGCCAGGACATTAGAAATGGGTCGTGGCTGGGTCTTCAGCACGACAATGACCCAAAACATACAGCCAAGGCAACAAAGGAGTGGCTCAAAAAGAAGCACATTAAGTGCTGTCTGACTGCTGTCCTTGCCAACAAGGGTTTTGCCACCAAGTATTAAGTCTTGTTTGCTAAAGGGATCAAATACTTATTTCTCTCTGCAAAATGCAATTCAATTTATATATTTTATACAATGTAATTTTCTGGATTTTCTTTTTGATATTCTATCTCTCACTGTTAAAATAAACCTACCCTTAAAATGATAGACTGTTCATATCTTTGTCAGTGGGCAAACTTACAAAATCAGCAAGGAATCAAATATTTATTTCCTCCACTGTAAATATATATATATATATATAGTGTGTGTGTAAATCAGTGGAGCCAGACTTTTATTTCTTTTGATTCATTCATTGTGGCATTTACACACAATGTAAAGTGCAACAGGCATTTTCAAATTCTGCCAGAAACCGAAAGACAAACAAACAAACAAATAAGCAAAAAAGCCAAAAATGGAAATACATGGTTTTGTTCTAATTGCAGTGCTAATTTACATAAGGTGTAAAACTACTTTTCTGTGTGTGTGTGTGTGTGTGTGTGTGTAAATGGAATTGAGGAAGGACGCTCAGATTTCAGTTTTCAGTGTTCAGTTTCTAATTCCAGAGTACAGTTTCCATCTGTGATTAAGGCTCCACAGCTGATGCTCCATGATTGTTGTTTGTCTTCAGAAGTGGTTTAGCATTCTGAGACTCCTGAAAGTCTTTTTGAGAGTTCATGAGTTTCTGACTGAACCATAGCCAAATATAAAATTCAAATAGTTCGGATTCAAATATCATTTCTTCATTCCCTACAGGCAAAAGAAACAGAATGGGTTTATATTATTGTTAGTGGAATGGATTTACTGTAGATGGCTTGCAGACAGATGTTTAATATCCCTAATACTGCACTGCCTAGAAAATGCTGAATTGCTATAAACACCTTTACTTGGGCTTGTGATTGCCTCACCAAGGCTGTTAATGACTTGATAGCAGTTGTAATGGGTGTTTTTTACCCTGCCGATGGCTGCCAAGGCCAGTAACACTACAAGCAGTACCTTGTCTCTGGCGTAGATGCATTAGAATACAGTGAAACCTCAATATGTCTCCTTTTCTTGGCCTTAGTTCGAATCTGCTGTGCCAGTTGGTGTCCTCTCTGTCCTGGAATGTGATTATGCTTTAAATACAGGCCAACCTTTATATTTTTAACTGGTACTCCGAATGGAAATTACGTACTTCAAAATGACTAAGCACTAATTTGTTTCCGGTATTTGATTCTTTTTTTTTTTTGCCAATAGCTAAGTCAGTTATAATATTCCAAGTCAAAAGCTCTTTGCTCTAATAGATATAAGTCAAGAGCTCATTCAGTTATCACTTTGCTTGGTCATGTTCCATGACTACATAGACATGACTACACAGACATGACATAGACACTTGGTTGGTGTGCCTCAGCAGATAACACCATTACCTGAAAGGGAGCTCCCACTACCTCATGTGGGACATGGGGCTTCGATTCCCTGTCAGGGTTATTATGCTGTGCTACACCAATAAGAGCCCTTGGGCAAGACCCCTAACACTACATTGGCCTACCTGTAATATGAATAATCTTGGAAGTCGCCCTGGATAAGAGCGTCAGCTAAATGCCATGCATGTAAATGATTAGTTTGCCAGTTTTGCGAATCATCATTAGTCCTTTATGGCCAAAAGAAGATGTTTAATTACACTTCATTTACTCTTGTTCTACTGGAGAAGGTTTTTTTCTGCTTTGACAAAATTGACTCAACACTTCTATTTGTCTTGCATTTTCATTAGCCATGAAAAATCAACACCGTTCCATCTTGCAACCCGGGTGTGCCTTCCATTGCGTAAGTAGTGCACTGTAGGATAGTTAATCCAGCAATGCATCATAGTGACAAATAACAGGAACAACCAGTTTCTGTGAGCGGCAAGGAAGTCAGCTCTTGATTAAACACCTTTCTTGTCCCTGGGATACGTGTGTTTTTGTCTCAGAGTGAACTGCAGTGTCACTCTCATGTGACTCAACTGTATTTAGGGGGCAATTATCAAATCTGTGTGATTCCAACCTTCGTCCAGGGACACCAAAATATAAAGTGTTAACACACTACGGTTATAGTGGCCTGATCTTTCTGGGTGCATATTTCCATGGACTCAGTACCCTTATTTACCGTGATGAAATGGCCCTTGAAGTTTACATGTTGACCAAAGCCTTCTCGCTGGCAAGGCTTATGCTAAAGAGTGCTGAATCACTTCTTACAGCTTTGGGAAACTTTATAAGTCATTCACGGAGTGTGCTGTAAACCTATGCAATATGTTGGGTAATGCTTTACAGTAACTACATGCACACGAAGCATTCTAAGCATCTAGAGAACAGTAACAGTCATTAGCAGTCATTTTCAATACATCAGTGCATTCATTAATGAGTAACATATGAATTTGAATGAATAAAATGAACATATGAACATAGTAACGCCATGAACTGGAAACTGAATTGATGTGACCTGTTATTCGTTTGTTATGTATAGGAATGCAAAATGTTATTACTTATTAACATCTCAAGGGAACAGTAATAAGTGCAATATGGATATATTTTTAGATGACATGAGCTTTGAATCTTATTAGTTCTGTCCAAAGCAAGAATTTCCATGGATGGAAAACTGTACTTACATTGGCATTGTTGAATAAGGAGAGTTCGTTAAATGGAACTAACATGCCGTGGACCTCAGACACTGTTGATGTTCATCTTTAAAAGAGGCTGAATTTTAAAAAAAGAGAAAAAAGAAAAATAAATACACTGAAATACCAAGAGCCATGGTATAGTAGTATGTAAACTGACGGCTTGGGAACGCCCACACCTGTGAGTGAGGTTGAACACTGGCTAGCGTTCTCATGGCAAGGCGACGTGAATTATTCAAGCTCGAACGAGGCATGACAGGGGAATGCCTCAATTGGGCTTATGTTGGGTGAACAGGCCAACCCATTGGTTGAAACTCTCCAGAAATGCTTCTTGAATTGGTTCCAACCAATGGTTTGGCCTTCGCGTTCACCCAACATAAGTCCAATTGAGGCATTCCACTACGATGCCCCATGGCCCCGATGGCACGCTGCATGATCCTGCTGGAATATCCCCTTATTATGGGGAGACTTTTGGTCTGGAACTGATTCGAGAAGCATTTTTAGGCCCATGGGCCGGGATGGCACGCTGCATTATCCTGTTGGAATATCCCCTTATTATGGGGAGACTTCTGGTCCAGAAATGATTCGAGAGGCTTTTTGGGGCCCGTGCGCCTGATGGCACAGTGCCTTATCCTGTTGGATTATCCCCTTATTATGGGGAGACTTTTGGTCCAGAACTGATTCAAGACTCATTTTTGGGCCCGTGGGCTTGATGGCACGGTGCATTATCCTGTTGGAATATCCCCTTATTATAGGGAGAATTCCAGTATGTCAGTGTATATTCTGTCCCAAAACCCACAATCCAACATGTAGTTACTCGATGGTCCAAGTGTATTACTCAGTATATCTTTTTTCCCGTATGATCAACCAAGCCAGAGGCTTCTTTCTTGGTGGCTGTGTGCCTGGTAGTGGGAATAAGCTGGATACTGTAAACTGGACATTTCCATTGTCAAAATACTGTAAGATAAGCTGTGGGCTGACCAGATCTTCTAATTGGGGTGCCTTTTTATTTATGTATTTATTTTTTTATATATAAGAGTATATTCAAAGTGGCCTGCGAGGGTGTTCATGTAAAGTACCTAAACATTCATTTTGTACTATCTGGGGTGATCTAGAAATGAGTCACAGCTTCTTTCTTTTTGTCCACAGGCCCTAAAGAAGAATCCGAAGTTGAGAAAGGGATCCCATGGAATAAGGGCTGCATCACCACCCTGTATGCTGTGGGCAGCGTCTTGGTGGCTGTGGAGGTAGCCACCACAAGTGAATGTAGCTCTCCCCTATCTCCACAGCAAGTGGGGGTCAATTACATTGAATCAGAGGAAGTGGCTGAATTGCATTGACTTATCATCTGGCTTACAGTGTAACATAGACCAGAGGCTCGTTTCAGTCATGAGTGTAAGATGATACAGGCATCATAATGATACTAAATGCAGCTTGTGAAGGTTCACTGGGTAACAGTGGTTTTGATGAACTGCTACACAGTAATTCCAAAAGAGCGGCTCTTGCTCTCTCCCTCACTCTAAAAAAACTGTAAAAAAAAAACCCAAAAACTGAGGTTTTAACTAAAATGACCTGTTATCTTTAAATTTTGAGTTCATTGAACTTTAAATAGTAAGGTAAACAAGAATCTGGGTTTTGTTCCCTGCCAACGTATTAACTGAAGTTTGAGTAACACAAATCTTAGGGCCCCATTCCTTTTCACAGTGTATGCGCAAGCATATGCAGTTATTGCATAATTCACAACTTGCACTATTATAAGAACAAAGAGACTTGATTTCTCGGTAGGTCTCATGTTTTGGTTGACTGAGGGACATACTTACGGATACTATATAGGATATATACTTATGGATAGATGTCTTAACCCTTAGATGTTAGTTAGTTAATAGCTGACAATAACAGCAGCATGGTGTATTTCAATGTGAAAGATTTCCCGTACATAGCTTATTGACAATTGGAGTCATTCTATCCAAAGATCAGAACTTCCAACATTCAGTCAACTCCATATTTGTGTTTAAAAGTAGAGAGGAAAATGCCTTATTGTGATTAATAACAGCTAAAATGTTATCTGTACAGTCTTTTTTGATAAAGAAAAAAAACACACTTTTTGGACCCCTTCCTTGAAGTCATGCCTTAGTAGCTCACTGTAAAATACAACTGATGTTTCAACTCCAGAATCTTGTTACTGTGCAGCCTTGGAATCAACTCAAACTCAAAAAAAGTTTATTTGACACATACATAGTCATACACAGTACAGCTAGCCAACTACCCGTTCACATGAAACAATAAGCTAATATAAAGATAGACTATCTAGAATAGAATAGAATAGAATACATATAAGGATAAGAACATGATGTTAAATAAACATAAATTAATAAAAGTTTAGATGGCTACTCATAGAAGGTTCTCCTTATTTTAGCTTCATACTGTATAATAAAAGTGACATCAAAATAACTACAACATAGCACTCATGGAATTATACAGTCCATCTTAAAAACCTCCTTTCTTTTTCTTCTTCTGCTTCTTCTTCATCGTCTTCTTCTTTTTCATCTTTTTCTTCTTTTTCTTCTTCTTTTTCTTCTTCTTCTTCTTCTTCTTCTTCTTCTTCTTATGTTTCATCTTCCTCTTCTTCTTCATCTTCTTCTTCTTCGTAATCGTCTTCTTCTTTTTCATCTTCATCTTCTAATTCATCTTCTTCTTCTTCTTCTTCTTCTTATTTTTCTCCTTCTGATTCTTCTCCTTCTTCTTCTGATTGTTCTTCTTCTTCTTCTTCTTATTATTATTATTCCTCTTCCTCTAGGTACACATTATTTTGTTCGCTAACTAATCCCGCAGTTTTCGAGATATCGACACCATTCTAACTCTGGAATGTTAGGTCTGATCAGGAATGATGTCCTTGTATAACAGCTGTTTGATCGGATGCACATTTTTCACATTTCCGCACAGCAGTGGATTTCTCTGGAATATTTTCCCATTTCAAAAATGAATGGGGTGGAAAAATACTTCAGCTCAAGCGACAGACACCTTTTCTAATACGAGTTTTACAATTTCAGGGCAGACCCCCGAGCACAAATTCAGTGTTGGTCTTACCCACACAACAATGTTGGTCTTTTTATTCCCATCCCTCGTTTTTCCCATTGAGTCTTATTCATTGGCCCTACCCAAACCTACTTTTACCTAGCAACACTACAGCAACCACCTGGGATGACACAGCAACTAACTAGCAACACCATAGCAACCGCATTGGACACCACAGTAACTGCCTAGCAACATCATAGCATCAGAGATACCGTGGCAACCGCATAGCAACACCTTAGCAACTACCTAGCAACAACTTAGCAACCATGTAGGACACCATAGCAACTGCCTAGTAACGTCATAGCAACCATGTAGGACACCATAGCAACTGCCTAGTAACATCATAGCAACCACCTAGCAACATTTTAGCAACCGCATTGGACACCATAGCAACCGTCTAGCAAAACCTTAGCAACCATGTTGGAGACCATAGCAACTGCCTAGCAACCACCTGGGATAACATAGCAACCGGAAAGGTACTTGTCTAGTTACATAATTACATCTGAATATTGCAATACAATAAAAGAAAGTTAAGTCATGACCATTTCATTCTCACTGAAAACCACAAAACTGATAAACCAAGCTTATCTGGGGTTTTTAGATCTACTCCCAGAATTCCTGAGTCATCCACTTGAAACATAATGTTCTGAATCCCAGTCTATTTGCTAAAGTATGTCGGTGTAATTCTCTGAACGCATGATGAAATTCGTGTGAAAAAGGTCTATTTCAACTCTGAAGTTACTCAGGCACTAGTTATTTTGGAGGTCTGGTGTCTCCAGCAGCATGTTTTTGTTGCTGGAATGCAGCTGAGGTTTTTTATCGCCACATGTTCCTCATTTCCCTGGTGAATTTTCCTGGTCTGCCCATCATCTGGAATCTCTTTTCATTTGTCAGTGAAATATAGTTGGGCGATATTAGTCACAGCAAGCCGGTGAGCAGACTCAGATGGAATCCCGTTTACTCAAAGGCACAGCACGGCACCAAAGCAGGACGTTTCAGCTTCCTGGGACATTTGGTTGAAAGCTGTCAGTTAAGCATGATTGATCTCTGGGGGAGTATAGTAGGTGGTGAATGTCACAGGAAGTGCTTTGTTCAAAATTCCCAAGTGTTTGTTTCTGCTAAATCAGTGGAATACCTCTGCAACCGTGCTGCTTAGAATTTCCCAGGAAATTATGTTACTGCTTGAAGATCTGGTCAATTCAGACTGATTTACTTTCAGTTTGGAGTGCTTTAAAGTAAGCCATATCGGAATGACGAGGTAACACTTGCTCTCCCAAATTCCATGGAAAGTAGAATTCCATGAAAGTAAGGTGGAGCTGACTTTTTTTTCTTTTTTTTGTTTTACTAGGAACAGAGCAAACCGACGCTTCCAGAGGATGCACGCAGTTTCCTGTAGCCTTCTATGGAATTTTAGTGGCAAGCGCTGAGGTTGCAGACCTTGGCTGTTTAAAAAGAGTTCATTCTTGAACCTGGCTCTCTTACATCAGACTTCACTGCGGATTGTTTTTGCCAAGTTAGCGCCAGATGACATGTTTCATAAGCAAACAGTCTCACCCAGGTTCTACAAACTGTGTGTTGCTGTGTAATGTTTAACTACACGGGTGAATTACCAAGCCTTTTTCAAGCTGCTATCCTGCCCTTCACCATCCGAATGGCTGTACAGGAGTAAATTAAACACCAAATGTACTTAATCTTAATAAATTCCCATTCCCATCAGAATTCTTTATTCCTATACCTTAGGACTGTCTAATATGAAATAACTTGATATTGATATTGTGGATATGATGTGCATGGCAATAGAAACGGATGCATTATGACAATATGCAAAACTGTATATTGCAGATTGCAACTAGACCTCATACATCATCATAACAAATTGACTGATTGCAGTTATTTGCAGTGAGAGCTGATCGCTATAATTTTCCACCACTAATAGCTTTTACAGTCTCAGGTCTATGCTAAAAGAAACAAAATGTAAATATCAGTGGTGGACAGTAAAGATGGAATCGTAATGTGTTTGCATTTTGGATGACTTTGTACTTTAACTCCACTACATTTCAAACTCAAATATCTTACTTTGTACTCCACTACATTATGAGAAATGTGTAGTTCCTTTCAGCTTATGTGCCCATAGAAACGTAACATGTCAAAATGAAACAAGCTTATTCATGGATTCTTAGCATCTATGGAAATGTCCATTTCAGACCTGGACTACATCAAGGACCACCTGGAGGAAGGTGGGTAAAGCAGGATGGGGTTAATAAACAGGTAAAACATACTGTTCCTGACTTTGTGGGTAAATAGCCCACAATATAGAAACATGTACACATGCACTTGTGACTGGCGAGTGTCTTTTTCTGCATTTATACAAACACTATTTCCTTTTATAGTAAATTAGTTTTGGCTAGTTTATGTTTATGAACAGAGACCCACAGACGCTGTATAGTAGGAAAACTCATTTGTGAACCTGTTTAAAGCAAGTTTTTGTTCAACTTCAACTTGTAACTGAGTTGCAAATAAATCTTTAACTGAAACTTTACCTGTTTGCAAAAAGCTATTTTATTATTTAGTTCAAGCTAATGGAAACCATTCTCTTGGGTTTCTCTACTTTAACCCAACTACATGGTTTGTGTACTTCATCCACCACTGGTAAAACTGCCTATGAATAATAGAAAGCAGCAAACGCATTTAATGAGACGAGTAACGGGTCTTATAAACATTTAGGTTAGTTTGTTTATGGGATGTTTACTAATAGCACCTTCACAGGGCAGCGGTAAGTAATGTTTGTCTATGGGAGGTTTATTAATAGCAGCTTTATAGGGCAGCAGTGAGTAATGCTTGTTAATTGGATGTTTGTTAATGGTAGCTTTATAGAGCAGCAGTTAGTGATGTTTGTCAATAGCACCTTTAGAAGGCAGCAGTGAGTAATGTTTGTTTATTTGAGCTCAAGCTGTGTCTGTCTTCAGTTGGGAGTGTCAACAGTCAGGAAGAATGACAGCTAATCAACCAATTGGGCCACTTTAGGCAGACTTTAGGCTACACTGTGAAGCTTTTATGCAACTAATTGTACTCGACATATAACATATTTCTATGACAGTTACACGAAGCAATTAAAAGCAAAACAGTTGCACACAATACATTTGAATACTCCACTAGATCGCCTAGAAGCTAGAAGTTCAATTTTGACATTGTACCGCTCTTGCTTTAATGCCACTCACAAGTTGTAATTGACAATGTAACTTTTTGTGCAATATTCTTTTCAGCTTTTCAGCTATGTATCTGTTGAGCAGTAACACTTTCTATGAATCAGGTATTCGTAATGCATGCATAAAGATCTATAAAGTCTTTATGATGCTTTATAATACTAGACATAAGCCTTTAAAACTGTGCAGAAACATTCATAATCACAACTGGTATAATGCAACTGGTAAAAATTATGGTAATAGATGTATTATGTTTTATGATACGGGTCTCAACAATAATGTTAAGAACAAAAAAAATATCCATGCACACTTTTTAAGCCTTGTAATGTGATGTTATACCAGTTTATGTGTGTTATTATTAACATTTATGTACAGTTACAAAGGCTTATGTCAAGCATTATAAAACATTATGAATGCTTTATAGATCCTTATGAATGCACTTATAATGCATTACGGACACCTGATTCATAGAAAACCTGTCGAGCTTATGCTATGATGCCATGTCTTGTTCCTGCTATAATGCCATCCATAAGGTTGTCATTTACATATACTAATGCCATCTACAAGGTGTAATTTACATATTTGCAACTTCTTATTTGCAATATTCTTGCAATGTTCTTTTCAGCCTTCAGCTTTCGTTGCCATCCTTTTCTTTTTTTACTTTTTTATCTAGAATTCTTTACTATGTATCTGTTGAGTTTATGCTAAGCATTAGCATAATAGTGTAATGGCTTCTCATGGTAGCCATAACATGTCATTTTCACCTGTTTTGGAGGTCCCTCAGTGAATAACACTGATGTCAGATATTTCATTGGAAATGTGAAATTGAACTGGATTTCAGTTTCGGCAGACGAGCAAACATGTCAGCATTTATTTATTTATTGAATATTTTTATTTCTTGTCCCGCAGATTTCGAGATACTGACACCATTCCAACTCCAAAATGTTCGGCCACATTGGGAATGGCATGCTTATATTCAGGTACACACACATCTGCGTTACTTCTGCTTGATTGACAGACACTTATTTAGATACACTCTCAGGGCAGACCCTCAAGCACAAATTCAATGCTGGTCTGAGCCGCTGGTCTGTTTGTCTTTTTGATTCTATCCCTCATTTCTGCCATAGAGTCCCATTCATTCTCACCCTCGTTCAAACCCTATTGGTTCCTTTAACCTACAGCCACCAAACTGCATGTACTCACTCAGGGCGGATCCCCAAACTCTAATCCAGAGACATACTGACCTGCACTCCCCTATGTGTCGTTTATTCATCCCTCGTTCCTCCCATACATTCCCATTCCTTTTTGGCACACACTAGCAACCAGCTAGCAATAAGCTTAAGTTATGCACTCACTCTGCATTTTCTTCAGTTTAGGTAGTATTATAGCATTAACAGTAAGCTAAAATGTCATGATCCTGACGAGCCTAACTGTAACACTGTTAAAGTTGCAGCAATATTCATCAGGCTACGTGACACGGATTCAGGATAGAGCTCCTTGAATGATGTTCACTCTTCTTTGTTTGAGCACTCTCAATTCTTACTAGGAATGCTAACCATGCAACATTGTAGGCATAAGTCATAGTCATCGCTGATGAAGATAACAGCCCAACTTGCAAATATGTGGTCACAGTGTCATCTGTTTGACCTTTTAAAGCAGCTACTTCTGCCACGCCATCTATTCTTCTCCTGTAAAGCGCAAGATTTCTCAAAGCCGTGGCATACTTCACATTTCAGCCACCTTATATTGATAAGGTTGCTAAAGCAAGCCTACAATCTTTCAGCCATCTGAATTTAGGTACAATCATCCAACAATAAAGACAGCATCTAGCTTGTTTTATGTAGTTACAGAAAGCACATGGAAAGCCACATGCTGATTCATTTCACTATGGCCAATGTGGACATACACATGCTTTGACAGCTCTGAGGTGTGAAGATTTTAACTCCTTCAGAGCCTGATCTTCCTATATCCTATATCCTAAGAACGACTCTCGGTAAGACTTTCTATGAATCAGGTATCCGTAATGCATTATAAGTACATTCGTAAAGCTCTATAAAGCATTTATAATGTAAGCTTTTGTAAGTGTATGTAAATGTTCATAATCACACACATAAACTGGTATTATAAGGCTTCATAACACGAAGAGAGATAATATGTTAAAATGTATGCATAGATTTTTCATGTTATTAGCATTGTTGAGATCCATATCGTCAAGCTTAATACATTATGCATGAATTCGTAGAGCTGATCAAGAACATCACTTTACTTAAAGTCTGCAAAGAAGGCTTATAAGTGTTTATTACATGTAATGTGCACTTACAAGATACTGAGGAACATTCATGAGTATAAAGCATTATGCAAACGATCACATTAGTTATTAGGCATTATGATACCGGTCACTTTGTGCTATGAAGCCTTATACTGTTGTGTTATAACAGTTTACATGTGTGATTATGAATGTTTATGCACAGTTACAAAGGCTTATTTCTAGTATTATAAAGCATTATGAGACTTCATAGATCTCGGATGCACTTATAATGCATTATAGATACCTGATTCATAGAAAGTGTTACCCAACTCTCCAGTCTATTCACATTGCTTTCCCATCTAGCTACTAAATGAGGAACGTCAGGAGGTATTAGGCCTGGGACGTTAGGTGCGACAGAGAGGACGTCGCCGAAGTCTCTAAATGTGTGGCTACTAAGCTGAAAGAATAAGAGCAAAGGGTTAAATATCAGGCCTATGGCCAATAAGAGCAGCTGTACTTCCACCTGAGTGCTCCGTTCATATCTCGTTGCGCGGCATTCCTTTACTGCTTTGTCTGTTGTCACGCAAACCTTATTTTGGAAGAACCAGCTGCGGAACAAGCGCTGCAGGGTAATTCTAATGCACTATATAGAGATCTGAACTGAACTGAACTGATTGTCTTCATTGCAGTAGGACAGATAAGACCTGCCCGAGACCATAAACAGCTATCATGCCTCCCTACCAGAAGGTGAAAGGCTACCTTGCTCCATGTGTTTAAACGGGCCTGTTCATATAGAATTAAGGACCACTAAGCCACCGACAGCAAAGCCTGAATCCTTAACGCAGTGTGATTCTATAACCTGCCGTTTCAGTGCTTTTTGGGATGTGCAGGCTCGTGTCAGTGAAGGCTTGATGTATGTGCCAAGCCACAATGACACACAGTCACATGATGTGAATGCGGAAGTGCAGACCACAGTGAGTCAGACGTGTGTAAGCGTTTCGCTCCTGAACCATACACTCATCATCCCAGTGCCCTGCCAAGCACGTTCCGTCTGAAGCCGCCCTGTTATTTTACACACTTTTTATTGTGTTTCAGTCTGTAATTTGTATGTAAAGAATTTATGTTCTAGAGGAAAAACAACTGAAATGGAATTTTAAAGCAGCGTGTGGCTTTAAGGAAGCATTTTAAGGAACTTTGTTGGTCTGGTTAGTTCTGACATGTGACATAAAAGCACATCATGGTCATTGGTTTTGAGCCAATGTGGGGACTTTTTTTTTTTGGACCTTTTGACACAGTAGCTAAAAAAGCAGCTGTGGTCCAAAGCCCTACAAATATTTGCTTTGTCATGTTTGTGGAGATCTAAAGTTAGACACATAAAGGCACATGATCTGTGCTTCTTATTTTTGGCTAGTTCAACAACAACCGTATTGCTTATATCATTTTAATATCATTCTGTGAATAATAGCATCAATAATAGTTTTTATAATAAATGTCTGCTCGGACTTCCATATATGGAATATCCATATACATGTAAATACAGCTATTCCCATATCTCTTTAGCTCCATTCCTGGCTCTCTGTTGTTATTGTTGTTGTTATTGTTAATTTTTATTCTGTTCATTGTATCTTATTGTACTTTTCCTTTAATGTAATACTTGTTTACAGTCTGTGTGCTTGCTACATGTCATACATGTGTGCTCTCACCAAGACAAACTCTATGTATGTGTAACATACTTGATGAAAGAAAGCTCAACATACACATACATCTCAGGGCAGACCACCAAGTACAAATTCAATGTAAGTCTCACCCACACTTGTGTGTACATCCACATCTCCATGTACATTTGGGGTTTTCCTCCCACATTGTGCTGCATTTGAAAATGCAGTTGTAGAGAAAAACTCTTCTGGGGGACGACTTGTGGTGGTGGACCTCATAACCCTGCTTTTGATGTATGCTGTATTAAATGCTCTTACTGTGGGGAGTTGAAAGGCTGATTAAAGACCTAACTTATCAAAAGATACTTATGGAGTCCAGTGAGCAGCTCAGTACAGAATCCAACCCCCACTACCCCCGCTGCCTACAGGACTGGATCAGATTCCTTTTTTTCCAATATCCAGTCCTGCGTTTTCCTGTGATATATTACTGACAAATCTGCCACATTTCAAGAAGTAATTGAGCAATGACATGACTCATGATGCTCATGTGACAGTATGTGCCAAAATGCTACGCAACACACTCTTACTATTTATATGAAGACCATACTGTACTACGTTCAAGTATATAGACTTGTAATCTACTATATCCTGTATATAGACTCACCGTTAAAAGAATGATTGCACTCAGAGGGGAAGTGTCAGACCGCAGTGCTATTGGGAAGGAAGATAAAGGTCACCAAGAAAAATGAATGCTGAAGATATCAGACTGATATGAGCTATATTTATTGAGCTACACATACAGAAGTAGTGTCTCTCAGTATAGTGTTGGGCCGTCAGGTTTGCTAACACAACATGCCAAACGTCTCATATAATCCATCCCATGCAGCTTGAATATTCTGACACAGTTCCTTCAGATTGTGCGGTAGGGGTGGAGGTAGAGTGACACCAGGTCTTCTGGACATGTAACATGTACATGTATTTTTTTGCGAATGAGTGTACTGTATAACAACATGCATGTAGTACAGTGTGCATATAGTAGATATAGTCAGTGTTGGGGGTAACATGGCCCCAAGAAATAGCCAGGGCTTAATATAAGGGGTGATGTAACGGGATGCCATTCCCCAGTCAAAACTACCAATTCCTCTTTTCATCGCCTTTGGATTAATCTGAAGATTCTTATTATAAGATTTTTCATTCCATCCATATGTGAGATTTACAAAGTACAGGAGGTCTTTATGTCAAACAAATGAGTTTTGATCAGAGCCTGTAAACCTACAGAAGCAGTGGCTGTGTTACTTCTCATCAGTTATGCCCTGGAATGTTTTTATACAGCATATGCAATGCCATCAGGCTAGCCATGGTTGCGGTTTTCATGCCAAATTAGGCCAGTTTGAAAACGATGTCACTGGCAACTCTGCCTACCATACGCTACAAGTACATCAAGATCTGTGGAGACTTTAAAAAGCACAACAGGCAGTATAACTGGTGCTAACCCTCAAAAGGTAATGCCAATATGTCCAATTTACTGCTAGAAACTATGGTGATGTGCATTAACATGTATGCTTCAGAAAATAAGAATGAACATGTCAAGAGGCATGTAAATTATCCAGCATCCCGTGAGTGAGCAGTACTGAATAACTCATATCCCCCACCAACCGACACCTCCACATCACAGTTACAGACTTGCTGACTAATTATTACACATCCATCCATCCATCCATCTTCTTATACAGCTTAATCCAGCTAGGGTCGCGGTTGCAGTAGGAAAAGCAGGGAAGCCCAGATGGCCCTGTTCCCCTCAACCTCCTCCAGCTTTTTCTTGTTCTGGGGGATCCCAAGCCATTCCCAGGCCAGCTTGAAGATATAGACCCTCCAGCGGGTCCTGTGACCACCTCTGTGTCTCGTCCCTGTTGGCCTAGCCTGGTAAACCTCCAGTGGGAGGCATGCACTTCAACCGGCTCCTTTCAGTTATTCCAAATTATTCCAAACATTATTCCTAGAAAAAGGAACGGAATTACTGTATTACACATTAAGCAATTTTAATATCAGAAATTAATGAAAATAATAGACAAAGATAATTGTGTGGGAGAAGAAAAAGGCCTGAATCGATTTTCCTTGAGAAACAGCTTCGTGTGGTTGACATTGTATTCACAAAGTTATTGTTCAGGCAGCAGCTTTTCTGCTAGTTTTTTGGATGTCATTGGTTGTATAATCAGTATAGCCTATGTATAGTTCAGATAAAGTTTTTTTTTAAAAATGTGTTTAGTGTGATACCATTGTGTGATATCATGTGCTAATTTTTTTTCCTTTTGGGTTTCCCCTTGTTTAGTTGGTACATGTATTGTTGGTTTTACAGAGTACATAATGAGTATTTCATGAGTAATAACTTCTATGTATTAGTAATCTGTAATTAATTTCTAGCCTGAAGTCCTTTGAATCCATAAGAACAAAATGTTCTGCTGTGGGCCTGTGTTCTGTTTTACGAATGAATGCACGTCTGAATGATTAGCACTTCAGTTATCAGGGCATGTCCACACAGAAAGGTGTAAACAAGAGTTTTATGATGCTCTCAGTTTATACTTCACGGGTGTGAAGTCATTCTAAGGCATGTGATGCATGATGCATTATTTAAAAACCTCTCCGTGGCTTAAGTTTCAGTTAACGAATCAGACGGAAAAATATAATCGGGTGAAACTACTGTGTCGGCTTGACTGGGTCTGTTGACTGACTGTATTTTACTGCTCAAGTGATAATGAAAACGTCGAGTCAGGTGACTGAATATACTCTTGAGGAGGTGACTTCATGACAGACAGGCCCAGCAGAGCAGGGTAGAACCGGTTCAGTCAGATTTGGAAAATGTCAAGTTAACTTGCCCAGTTAATGCAGCAAGGGTGGAGAATCCATTCAGTGACAAAGAGTGAGGTGTTCACTTTTACACCACTTTTCCCTTTACTCCAAATGGATAA
The DNA here is from genome assembly GCA_034552555.1 of Semaprochilodus insignis. Taxonomy (NCBI): domain Eukaryota; kingdom Metazoa; phylum Chordata; class Actinopteri; order Characiformes; family Prochilodontidae; genus Semaprochilodus; species Semaprochilodus insignis. The sequence goes on from CM067488.1 coordinate 26,876,842, forward strand.
AAGTATGCCACATAGCTAAAAACAGTATTAGTGTCTAGCCTACAGTGCTAGGCCTCTTAAAGCCTAAATATGTCAGTTTTTCTAGATACTTGTATGTCATTTATAGCCTGAGATTACGTACTTTGAGTTTATGCAACAATTCAGTGGTGTTTGATTCATGGATGTGATGATTAAGGCGTGTGGTTTGCACAGTGCTAACATGGTGACTATAAGTTTCCATTACTTGTTAGCCACTTTAGGCTAGAAGCTGAATCCCATAGCTAGCTGAAATTAGCATTACTGCTGCAGTGGTGGTCAAATACTCATAAAGAAAAGAGACCTTTCTACAATGATATTAGCTATAAAATGACATATGTGACAAAAAAAGTGGAAGTCCATAAACTCGTCTAAGCTGGTTTATGCTGGTCTAGAGCTAGTCTGGTGCTGGGTTAGCTGTTACCCAGCATGATCAAACTAGCTGACCAGCAAGTAATGGAAAACTATACAACCAAATGAATATGCAGTGAAAATGGTGTCCCATTGCTGCTCCAGACAAGTACTTTTGGCATCTGGTTTTACAATAAAGTTGATGATACTGTATGTATTGAATGTATTATTACAATACTTTTTTACAGTAATATCACAGCCCCCCTAGAATAATGATTTTGATACGGTATTATTTGCCTGAACTGTAAACATTAACCCAGAATTCAACTGATAAAACTATTGCGTAGAACTATTATTACAGACATTCTTTACAGTGTGAGCAATTGCCCTGATAGCAAGACTATAGCAGACTAGTGTTGCCTCACTAACCTACTGGTGCTTTGCTCAGCATTTCCTGGGCGGGCTGCCCGGGTCAAGCGGAGTATTAGACAAAATGCCATTTTTCATCACTCATTTTCCACCCACAGTTCAATCTACTTATGCTTCCTTCTTTTCTGACCTTCATTATCCTGTAAAGGGCTTTAGTAAATGATTTCTAGTGTCAGCAACTACATTTCAGACTAATTCATTTTTAGATCAGACCTTTTTTTTTCTTTCAGTTCTTTGTAATATTTGTCATAAATATTCATTTGTAAATTGAAAGGCTATGTAATATTTAAAATCAGTGTGAGGAAATAAAAAAAAATAGTTGAATCTTATATGCAATACAATAATCTAAGTGGTTTGAGATCAAACCAGCAGTGGCAAACAGTCAGCAGGGTGCCGACCTTATTATGCCGGCTGATATATGCTCGCTAACTAGGTCAATATGATCACGCTACCCGAAGTATGCCTCGAGTAAGTATGAAGCATTCAGGTTACCAGCCGGTGTGTTTACAGCTTTCCTTGTGGTTGTTTTCTGGGTGCAACCAGCCTAAGATTCGTCTCAAAGAACCATTTAGCAGCTTGTTTAATAGAATTTAAAACTCTGCTCACTTTCGTAACTACATAACGTGCTAACCACAGCTTTATGGGGTTAATGTGTCATATAGGTGCAGACTTGCAGACGACGTGTACAGGCACAGTCAGTTATGAAGCCACATGTGATACCGAAGGAACAGTTCTACTGTACATGTTCCATGTGGGTGTGGAAAAAAGTACCTCATACAGTCCACAGCCTAATCCATGTAGCCCTAATGTGCTACAGAGAGGTGCTGCTCGTTGTCATTGTCAGTGTTGCAGTTTTAACTTGAGTATTGCTTCATTGCTTGATCGTTACATGAGGTCTTCTTCTACAGTACCGAGCAAAAAATCTTACCTGCATTTCGGTTGGTTCAAGTTAGTTGCACCTGGGGCTTCCTTGTTTGGGTTTGTTTGGCCTCTTTTTGTCTTAGTTACGGCTTCTCAAGAGCTACGCATCCATTCGGACCCATAGCGTTGGGTTGTCTTCTTAAAGTAGAAGGATTGACAGAAACATTTTCTCAATGTTCTCCTGTCTTTCAAAGATGAATGCTTTAAATACTGTTTATCAGAGGATGGAAGTTTTGGTGGTCTAGCAGGTCTTGGTAGACAGGTGGATTGTTAGAGGTGTCCCATTTTCTCTGTTTCTTCTCATAACTTCTAGGACCTCCAGTTTTGGAAATTCCTGTTTGCCCTTGTTTTCCTTTGACTTTCCAGTTCAGCATTCCAGTGGATTATCTTCTATCTAATCTCCTTGGAAATGTTACCTGAAATCAAACAGCTTAATGACCGTGAAGTCTTAATAGACAGCTCAATGATAGGCTAAGTTTAAAGGGTGTGAAGATTCAGAGTGCATGTACAAGAACAGTCACTTCTATAGTCATATATGTAATACAGGAGTAACAGTTCTACTGTATCCTCCACGTGGGTGTGGAAAAAAAGACCTCCTAAAAATCATCAACATGTGTAAACTTACATCGGGAACAGGGGGTAGAGCTGATGAGTTGCCATTTTACTCTTGAATTTTCAGCCTGAGTAATATTTGATCTCTTATCTGAATTTTTAAAATAGGTTTAAAAGGTTTTATACAAATTTATGATTTTATGTTGGATGATTTTACGATTCCCACATATCTTTTAACCCAAAAACTGAAAAAAATAAAAATTAAATAAATAAATAAAAACCGAACCACTGTAGTTAATAAAAAAAGATATATGAGGCTTGGTTTGTTTTTCATTGCCCCAGTGCAGTGATGGACTTCATAGGCTCACAAAGGTCACAAAGCTGTCACAGGGTTGAACTGCAGTGACACAGCTATATGTTCCTGGTAGTGCGTTTCCAGTGGAGAACTTTCTGGAACCACTCATATATCAACTGCTGTATCATTCGGATAGTACACATCTTTCTGGAAATGCACTAACATCAGCTGTTGGATCGCTCACGTAGTGCACAGCTTTCTGGTAACGCTCAAACATCAGCTGCCCAGCGTCTGCAGCTTATGATTCATTAGCGTATGAAGATATGAAAGTTGACTTTATTCTAAACCACAAAGTTCAAGAGCTGACTCACTGGGTTAGAGCCACCCTGTCCAAAGGCATGTCTTAGCCATCATGTGACGTTACAGGTTCAACTGCAACTGCTTAGTTTCCCAAATCACTGATCAAGGGATCAGATCTTACATGAAGTTACACGTGTGTGTGGTATTGGTATGACTAATAAGCATCTTTATGTTCTGGTTTTTGGCTGTGTGCTCATGTTTTTAGCTGAAGGTTTATATGAATGTAGATGCTTCCTGTATTTTTTATTAGGCCTTCGCTCATTGTTAGTTATATTATTGCTGGTTACACTTTAATTCTTTCTTTTGACGTCAGTGTTCGTTGTTTGCTTACGGCGCAGCTTGGCAGGGACACATGACTTTTAACACAGACAATGTCCAGAGGGAACACGGTTATTGATCTACTGTAGAAAACGTTCTGTCTGTTGTTTTTGTGTTTGAATAATACTCGTCTTTTTAGCCATAGTTTGAAATGATTATAAACTGGTCATCTAAATTTGAACTACTATTTTGGAAACAAGGAGAAGCAGTAACAGAGCAAAAAAGATATTTTCTAATGTTATTAGAAAATAAACATAATTACTGTAATTTCTTATTGCAAATACTCTATCAGTAGCTGTTTGTGGCCTTCATTCTCAGTAATCATTAATCATGGAATCATCTACAGTGCAGTTCCATTCATCATTATGCATTTCGACACACACACACACACACACACACACACACACACACACACACACACACACACACACATATATACATTGGATAAAGAACTGCTGGACAACACGGTATTAGATACAACAAATTTTTTGTTGCCCAGCATACATAATTGAGAAAGTTTATTTATGCAAAATTGCGATATGACGTCTTGTTCCGAGAGCAGCTATACAAATATTATATGTATGTTACATATATATGTGACAGTACAGTGATGTTCTGGAAACGGAAGTATGCTCTTTGCTTTAGGTGACAGTAAATTTGAACCACAATGCCTACGTTGGACAATGAACCAGGCTTTGCCTTTTGCTCATCATCTGACTGAGCATCACTCTTTGATGCAACAGTGTCTGAACATTGATGCAGCATCCAGAAACTTGTCCAGTCCATGCCAAAGTCAATCACAATTGTCATTCGTGCTTGTGAAGGTATTAGGTATATGCTATTAGGTACATTTTAGTCACAGGTGACTCATTTTTTGTTGCCCAGTGAGCTTACATAATTGAGAATTATTTAAAATAAAGAAATTATGTATAAAAAATTGAGATGTGATGTCTTGTTCTGACAGCACCAATCCATATATATATATATATATATATATATATATTTATATATACATATATACAGGGGTTGGACAGTGAAACTAAAACACCTGGTTTTAGACCACAATCATTTATTAGTATGGTGTAGGGCCTCCTTTTGCGGCCAATACAGCGTCAGTTTGTCTTGGGAATGACATATACAAGTCCTGCACAGTGGTCAGAGGGATTTTAAGCCATTCTTCTTGCAGGATAGTGGCCAGGTCACTACGTGATGCTGGTGGAGGAAAACGTCCTTCTTGGTGGTATGCTGACATAACCCTGGATACCGTGGCTCTTGATACATCACAAAGACTTGCTGTCTTGGTCACAGATGCGCCAGCAAGCAGTGCACCAACAATTTGTCCTCTTTTGAACTCTGGTATGTCACCCATAATGTTGTGTGCATTGCAATATTTTGACCAAAACTGTGCTCTTACCTGCTAATTGAACCTTCACACTCTGCTCTTACTGGTGCAATGTGCAATTAATGAAGATTGGCCACTAGGCTGGTCCAATTTAGCCATGAAACCTCCCACACTAAAATGACAGGTGTTTCAGTTTCATTGTCCAACCCCTGTATGTTACAGTAAAATACAATATATACAATATATATTACAGTATATACAATATATATTACAGTATATATATATATATATATCAACATTTTTCAAGCGTAGTTTTTGTAATGGTTTGTAAAGCGGAAAAAAAGGCTGGTTATATTGACTTACATTAAAAGTGAAGTCATAATTTTTGGTCCCCACAGCAGAAATAGGCTAAAAGAATGTCTTACAATCCTCACATAGCCATCTGCTCAGCTCTGATTTGAAACAATTGCCAGGTTAGCTTGTGTTTAATGTGAGACTATATTCTCTATAGACTTTAAATCTGCACTCTGACCAGCCTAAACAATCAGTAAAACCATTGCACTTTGAATTTCGTCCAATTATTTTTTTGCCCAGAAGTAAATACATTTATATATATACAGCAGGGTGGCAAAACCAGCAAGCTGGGTGAAGAACTTTTGTCATAAACAAGTATGCACTTCTCTCCTGACCAAGACGTCATGTCCTCTGCACTTATGCTGGTGTTAAGAATATGCTGTGTTCCAAAGGGCGGCCGCAGCATCCTGTGGCCATCGCAGAGGCTTGAATGCAACGCACATGAGATGAGTGGAGGATGTCACCTCAAACTTTCAAAACCTTGAAATAACACACGTGGGAGGTGCTCACTTCCTCTGGCTAAAGTGCTCTAATACACTCCCCACCCCAACATATATTTTAAGCTCATAAACAGACTGAACGCATGACGAATTGTTATTATTTATTATTGTCTTTTATTTATGGTTTGTTAAGTTCTGCAAATAAACAGCGATCATGCATTAAAGTGTTTCCTCTGTAGAACACTGGTCACCAACCCTTCATGCTGGAGCTTGACTTCCCTGCACAGTTTGCTTTCAGCCTGCATTTAACAATGCTGCACTCTACCAAATACTGATGCGTCTGATCCAGCCAGTCATAGGGCTTCTATTGAAGTTAATTAACTGGAGCAGGTGTATAAGAGCCTCCTTATGACCAAAATACATGAAATTCCTTAAAAGACCAAAGTTAAGTGTCTGGTGTAATAGGATTGTGTTGACACTTTTACATGAAATGTTAGTTATGTACTTTAGATAGGGAGCGATTGAGGTGTGGACCCCCATATGAGTACTAATGGCACCATAATGAATGTAATGGCAATAGAAAACCTAGTCTGGAGATATCTTATGCATGCAGCATATGAATTGCAAGTTATATATTTTAAGAGCACACAATTATAAGATACAACTGGGCCTTCTATTGATAGATGCCATTCCTCACCTTCTTCACCCTCAAACCCTGAAAACCAATGTCTGCGGTGGCTCTCTGCTTCACAATGCAAAAACTACCCAGTAGGTTTAATAGTTTACCTGCTTTAGCTATTGTATTTCATAGCCCATATGCTGTGCCCTGAATGCCACTAGATACCACAGAAAATTTGGATGTATTCAATAACGCCTATCTTGGAAAGGAAATAGAGGAGCTTGCCAAAGATGACAGTACTGTGACTCATTTTAAACGCCCCTGAAAAGAATGGAGCTGGAATGGAGCCTCATAGCATTGTTGAACTTACAGATACACATACACACATGTTATATTATCACTTTTCATTCATATTATCACTATCATGCACTCATGTGCACTGTTAGTTTTAACTGACCTGCTGCTGTTACTACACTTCCACTGTATTTCTGCTGTCTAGATGATCCACTCTAATATCATATTGTATTGATAGTCTTACTACCTCATATCTCTATAGTGCAGTTATACATTTGCTGCTCTTGTACATGCTCATTTATGTATATATAGATACCTCTCTAATAATAATAATAATAATAATAATTATTATTATTATTATTATTAATCTCTTAATATGTTTATTAGTGCAATATCCACCAAGGCTGCTCCTGCATATGTCTAGTACATTACATACTTCATATATGTATATGTATTCTTTTCACTGTTATGACCTGTGGTTGATAGCTCTTCTATAATCCCCGCTCCATTTATTCTGATTAATGTAACTACATACTGTTCTAGTATCCTGCTCACTGTTACTGTCTGTTGTTAACAGCTCTTCTGTAACACTTAGTCTATTTATTTTAATAATATATGTGTTCTTTGTGCAATATGTATAGTACTGTGACACTGCAATTTCCTTCAGGATCAATAAAGTGTTATCTTATTTCTTAAATTATGTTGTAAAGAAACACGTGGCGGTTTAGTGTATGGGCTGCCCTAATATTTTGAGTTGAGTATGTTTGTGGACACAGATTCTTATTCTGTTAACTTACTATTTAAAACTGAATTAAAATTTCCAACTAAATTAAAACAAAAAAAAAATCTTAACTTTTAACTGAACTTTTTAAAGTAAAAAAAAAAAAACTTTCCATCAAATTCAAATCATAATAAAGTATCTGTTACAACTTGAAACATATAGCAAGCAAATCTATTCATCTATTCACAATTTCATTATTACAGGAAAAGTTGACAGCTTAAAGATCATATTAGGGTATGCACAAATGAGCCGAATTTGCTGTTCGGCGTCAATGGCTTAAGCTTGTTGTGGTCACTAGTCACGTGGCTATGACCTGAACAACATCCATGATGTCAGAATACGGTTTCCTGCAGTTTCCTGAATTCTTGCCATGCAATACAGGAACAGGGGGGGTTGTAGGAACAGGCACATCATGTTCTACCCACCTGCCGATCTACAACGTCTCAAAGATCAGATAGTACATCTCCAGTTTCCCAAAGACTACAAAAAGGCATGTGTCATTGGACAGAGGGCGTGGCTCCCTAATCCGGTAGTCCAGTAAAGTCGGTTATTCTTATTTTCAGCGAGTTACGGCACTCTAAATTCATCTGGCTCTCTGGACCTCTAGCGCAAGTGAGTGTCTCAACATGGCCACCTAGGGTGCATCAAAGTAAACTATTTGCGAGATTCTGGGGTCCATGTCACCCAGCTCCCCTTATCAATGCAATCCAAGGGCTTGTTGGAGAGGGCGCGACATGCTCTACTGAACTGTGGAGTTAGGCTTCATCACACCTTTGTAAAGTAGGGTTTGAAGGTCGTTTCTTACTATCATTGTATTGACCTCTCTGGTGGTTTTATTGATTACGTCATCAGCAAATAGTCAACTTAGACACTACTTTCATCACATAACTGTCAAAATCATGCAGCCCCTAAACTACACCTACTAAACCTTAAGATGGAGTGGCTCTTGTTCTAGGCTGTGGGTTATCTGCTCTTCTAACCGGATTGAACATTTATAATTAGGATTTCTCTGCTTGTTTCGATGAGCTACAAAAGATATATATATATATATATATATATATATATATATGTATAAATAATTAGTGCCAAATTACACCATGTTTCCATTATCACAGATGATGACAGCAACTTGTAAAGGCGAACCTGTTGCTGCCATTCACATAAGTGTACTACTGCGGAGGTTGTATCGATTGTGGCCAGTCAAAAGACATTCTATTAGGTATAGGTATTCTTTCTTTATCGGAAAGAAATAGTGGAACCTGTGAAAATAGTGCACTATAAGCCAGTCACTCACCTTTATTACCAGTGGCCCAGTTATGCATTGAGCACATCGCTGCACTACATTTTTAGCACCTTCTGATAATGATGACGTGCCCTTGGCCTGAATGCTAACTACACCACTATCTAAGTCCTACGATAAGCACGGAATATGCATGGCTTAACAAGGAAGCTGTGTTATATTTAAAAAAGGGTATTTTCATTATCTTAGCAGTCTTTATCTTAGCAGTCACTATACAGCATTCCTTTCCTTTCTTGGCCAAACACTTCCATGAAAAGATGTCTTGTGTCAGATGTGTTATACTGGGAGTCGAAACGAACCAAATGGGACTTTTATTTTTTATAGTGATATTCAGGTATGGGGTCAGCTTTTATACACTCTGCACAGGCTAAAAGGGTCAATCCCTCAATGAATGTTTCATACTTAGTGTCTCCAATAACTCTGTTACACGTTAACAATTAACAATAAATAACTCCTATTAAAACTACAATAACTACAAATAACCACTGGTGATTCACTGTTATAGATGGATAATGAAAGTACAACTTATGTAAATCAACTTCAGCTTTTACTTATGTAATTATAATGTAATACAATGTAAGTATTCTTGTGTATATTCATAACTGTAATAGCATATTTTCTTATATGTAATTACACATGTATAAAACAGTGAATAGCTGCTTTATGTTCCAACAGGTCTTTTCTATCTACATTGTGAGAGTACTGACATAGCATATGCACAGGAAATGCCAGCTTTTCTAACATTTAGCTAGCTTTAGCATTTTTGCTATATTTAATTTTTGTTATATTGGTGTAATTACAGTTATTAGGGACACTCCTATTAAATAAATCCATAAAACAATCTATCAGCCATATAAACCATTCATTCATTTATTAATTTGTTTTTTTTATTATTTTTATTTACTTATTTATGTTTAATAGCACAGTACTTTGATAATGAGCAGTGCTTGACTATTATGCTCCAGTGACACTTTCCGTCATAAAAGGAACATGAATTGTGCCAAGTATCAGAACGCAAGGCCATCCCTCTATGACCTGAGGCAGCTTTGCAACTAGGTCAATGCAACAAGATACAGATCAAAGCATACAAGGAAGGTTTTTTTTTTGGTCAGGTCAGAGTGCTTCTCAGCCTAAGCCTTATTGAGGTGCTGTGGCAGAGTAGGAAACAGTGAGTGCTATGACTCATTTGAATTGCCATTGGAAAAGTGCAGAACTGGAATTTCTTTTTCCTTTTTTTCTGGAACTGTACAACCAAGCCAAGAACCAATAAGGAACCTTCACAACCTAAACCCTAATTCCGGAGGTTCCGGAGCAGCGAAACCATGAAATCCGTGGCTGTGGTGGGTTGTGAACAGGGAGATATAGAGACCTTGATATTCTTCCACGTTCATTTTTGGTATTGAAGTTCAGAAGAAATATTTCACACTTTCACTTGAACACAATTTCGGACAGCCGCTTTCAGTTTTCTGTTTTATGAGTAATTCCATATAGTTCGCTCTTTCAAAGACCACAACTAAAGAATGTGCTAGCTCTTTTTCAATCACAGAAGAACCTTATCGGCTCTAGCTAACAGGAAATGGTTCTTTTCAGTTCCAAACTCTTACACCAGTATAGTGTTGCTGTTGGCAGTGGATAGCTAGTGGTAGATAGTACTGCGTTACTTGTACTGTCTACTTTGTACGAGTCATTTTAATAGACATTTATACTCTTTCATCTTTCATTCTTCGGCATAAAAAACTAAATATAAAATGTGCTATAGATTTTACACAGGCCAGATTTCATGTCCCCCAGTATGTTAAATATGTTCTCTTATTTGCATACAAGCCACCAGAACCATCAATCACTCTAGTGTTTGAAGCACTCAGGAAGTTGCAGGAAGAACTTCGCTACCACAAAAGAGGCTTGAGGTCCCTTGAAAACAATGATCTCTGATGAGTTTGAAAGGGGTTGTCAATGCTGACCATTATATTATTACTATAATAATACATTTCTGCTCAAGCTCTTCAAAAAGAATCTCATTTAGTGACTTAGGTTCGCCTACACATTTGTTTCCGTCCTGTGGTCTATTTTACCAGCAGAAATACAGAAGAACATTAGCACTCCTGTTTGAATGAATGTGTTAGCTGATGCATTACACTGTGTATGTCTTGCTCATCGTTTGGCCCCATTGTTCACATTCATTGTTGTCTTTGAATTTCATTTTAAATAGTCTTTTCTGTACTTTCTTACTTTCACTCAAGTAAATAAGCTCCCTGAACAAAGAATTAGTCACCTTGCATGTTTAAGGTGGTAGTAACTTCAGGCTCCTGCAGCGGCATTACACGAGGATGATGGGGTTATAAATACCTGCCATTTTCCAAGTGTGGGAAATGGATCCCAAGCAGATGCTAATGATTGGCTAAAAGGAGTGATTGCATTTGGGCGTGCCATAGTGTGAAGGAGGCAGCTGAGTTTGCAGGTGTATGGAAACGTACGGTCATACGGGTCTACCAGCAGTGGCAAAAATCCCAGGCTACAGGGGATTCTCCACAGAAGGCATCTACCAAATCTGGTCCAACTGTACAAGTCTTTGATGCCAGAGTGGCTGAACATTGATGCATCCTACATCCAGAAACTTGCCAAATCCATGTCACAGCCATCGTGGAGGTATTACATGCTATTAGGTACTAGGTTTTAGTCACAAGTGACTTTTCATCCCAAAGTTTAGATTATGTGTGCTTTCATGTGCTTTTTCGATATATGCTCAACTAAAATCTGCCACATTTAACCTTATTTAACCCTGAAAAGTGTCATACTGTACCACGCTAAGTTAAAATCCCCAAGGTGTATTACAAGATAGCCAAGACTGACGTCAAGCAAAACTCACAACCATGAGTCAGTCCAGCCTCTGAAACGTCCAAACAGGTGGACAGGGCAGTGATGACAGAGTGAGTGGTTGTTCTGTGGAAGCTTCAGGAGGAGGAGGAAGGCAGAGGTTGAAGAAGGAGGAGGTATGAGAGAATGAGCTCATCGCAGCTACAAGGGGTTACGTCTCTCTGTGTTTGAAGTGAGTGGGCCAGTCTCGTTCCAGCAACTCCTTCAGTAGATACGTAGACAGTACGTACACTGGCCTACTAAGTGTACCACTGCCGTATCCAGACATGAGCTAATACATCAACTGATACAAGCAGCTTGCCTTTTCCCTAAGAAGTCAAGAATTATATGTATTGTTATTGAACTTTTGACATGTCATAATATTATTAGACATATAATGATAATGTAGGGAGTTACAAATTTGTTACATATACTTTTGAGTATTCTGTGTTGATGGATTTATGCCTTGCTTTTGTTTGATGTTAATAAATGACATAAAAAGTGGCCGAAATGTAAAGGCTTTTTCACCCCCAAAACAAGAACCTATATGCAGAACACAACCTTCATCACCTTCAATAGCATAGCTGCTCTAATGACTGGAATGAATATACTATATATTAAGGACCCATATTCAACACCCCCTTCACCCTCTCTCATATCCACTAATAACAATCTATTATAAGTACTTACATTTTGGACCGTTTTCCAAGCTCTCTTAATAAATCAAAATTACATTTTTGGAGGCACAAGGTCTTGTGCTGAAATGCAATTGACTTCCGTTCTGATTTGCTGCCCTGTTTTGTGCCTCATTCAAGACGTCCTAGACAAAACACTCTTTACCACAACTGCAGGGTAAATTAGTGGGTGGGGGGGTTGGGGATGGTGGAGAGGGGGCTGAAGACTGACTGTGTGACTGTGTTAGTTTTCATGACATCACAGAAACAATAGATTTTCCATATCATCACAGTTCAAAGAAAAACTAGTGTCTACAAAATGGCAACTTTACAAGAGAGGACAAAAACCTCATGTAATTCTAATGCAATGGAACCAGACTTCTTCCCCAAGCACCTGTGGGCCATTTCTGTTGGTCTATTCATTATGAAATTTTCACACAGTGTATATGGCAGCTGGTGTGTTCAAATGACACCTAAAAGTAAATGTCAACAATTATTTTTTTCAATGGACAGCAGTGATATATAGTTTCCATATGTAGAGTGGATGGACTGGGAAGTGGAAGGTATGATGTGAGACTTTTGCACTGTATACATTTGCTTTCATTTCAAAATGCTTAGTTCATGATAGGTACCCTGTAAAACATCCAGACCACATACATTTCTTATATCCCACCCTGACAGACAGATTTTCAGATAGATATCTAACAGCATATGTAGCCTTACGAAATGCTTATCTTCCTCGTGTGAATGCTAGTTTCCAAACAGAATCACGCATACTCGTTTACAGGGCTGATTCCTTTTTGCCAGTTTTCCTGCTATTTCCTTTTGGCTGAGGGGAATGTGCAGATGGAAAATGTGGCTTTGGGCTCTGGCCCACATTCCTAGTGTATTTCACCCTGCATGTAAAACTGTAGGATTCGCCACATAACAGAGGATATGAAGATATGCTAAATCCCTTCAGAAATGATTTAAAATACAATATAAAATACTATATTCATTGTATACTGTCTTCACACATACGTATAATACAGTATGGTAGTCACGTTGTCACCATTGTGAGAAACTCTAGTATCTCCAGAACAAAAAGGTTTATGAGAACAATGGGTAATCAAATAACATGCAAATATTATCATATCATTATCATGTACATGGGTACTTTTTAAAAGAGGGGGGTTTCCTCTGTCATTGTTGACATAAATCCCATCCACTGGTTTTAAACAAATCTTTGTCCACTTGAAAAAACTAAACAGTACTGTCAGGTGCTGTCAAGAGCATGCCAAACCAGCAGGTAACAATATAACCCTAGCCACAAAGCCATGTTGGCCAATCAGTAGCCTAGCATCCCAAACTACACACTTATATATACTTGCTACACTAATTCATTGACTTTTAACATTGCTACACTACTTTATACACTATTTAGTGCTGTAGTGTGCGGTTTGGGATGCAGCCCCTATGTAGTGGTAGTGCTAGATATAGCAGTAACCTCCGTAGTGTATTCTGATTCCTCTGTTCTTCAGTATAGTGGCAACTTTACAGGAGAGGGCAAAAGCCTGAATGTAAGTCAATGGAACCAGACTTTCTTACAGATCATTTTGGGCCTTTTCTGTTGGTCCGTTCATCATGAAATTTTCACACAGTGTAAACAGCAACTGCTGTGTTCAAATGATGCGTGTGTTATGTGTTAACATGCAACAAGTCATGTTAGCGACTAAGCTAGCACTATTTTAGCTACATCCACCATCACACAAAACCGGCTCTGACGTCAAACGAAGGAGATAACAGCGCACACTAGACGTTATAAACCAACTCTCTTTTCCCCGTCTACACAACAACACTGGAAACAGAGTTCAAACTGAATATAAACAATGTGAAATCCTTTTTGATTTCTAGATATTTGGGAACAACTTTACAGGAGAGGACAAAAACCTCATGTAATTCTAATGCAAGTCAATGGAACCAGACTTTTTCCCCAAGCAACCGTGGGTCATTTCTGTTGGTCTATTCATCATGAAATTTTCACACAGTGTATATGGCAGCTGGTGTGTTCAAATGAAAAGTAAATATCAACAATTTTTTTTTCAGCGGTGATTTATAGTTTCCATATGTAGAGTGGATGGACTGGGAAGTGGAAGCTATGATGTGAGACTTTTGCATTGTATACATTTGCTTTCATTTCAAAATGCTTAGTTCATGATAGGTGCCCTGTAAAACATCCAGACCACATAAATTTCTTATATCCCACCCTGACAGTTAGATTTTCAGATAGATATCTAACAGCATACGTAGCCTTACGAAATGCTTATCTTCCTCGTGTGAATGCTAGTTTCCAAACAGAATCACGCATACTGGTTTACAGGGCTGACATGCCAACACGACTTGTTGCATGTTAACACATACATGTTGTCACTGTCCAATGAAAACCATGTATCTCCATTTCTGTCGATTTTTCCTTTTATGCATCACACACAGCAGCTGCTGTTTACACTGTGTGAAAATTTACCTGAAGGGTGTCTACACCCTCATACACATTCATAACAGTCTTACATAAACACTTCATAACATGTTTAAATCAGCATTCAAAAAGTGTACATGTTTTACATGCTATTAACGTGAAGTACTATGTCATTATTAAGTTGTTAAGTCAGATTTTTCTAAATGAAAGTCGTGATTTATTATTTCAACAAACTTTCATTTCTGGACAGGAAACATAAAAATGTCCTGGCTTTATGCCCTTTGTGCTTTGGCACTTTTTTTGAACAGACTTTCAACTTTGTCTTGTGACTTTTTTTGTGCTAGAGGGTTCATTCTAAAGCCCATACACAGTTTAGGAAAACATTATTCATCCCAAGTTTAGGTCTCTTGGGGTTGAAATCCCATCCTTTTATTTTGAGTGATGTTCTTCCGCATATATGGTATTGGTGAAAGCACATGTATAATTGTGCCAGCTCAATAAACTTAATATAATTTTCCTGAAAAAGGCAAACGGACTGTTTAACCATCTGGCGGACTGTTTAACCAAAATTTATTTATTTATTTATTTATTTACTTTTAAAGAAAACAAAATGAGTACAAAAGGAGGAGGAAAAGCACAGTGCAAAATAAAAATGCTTAAAAATAATAATAACTAAAAAATAAGCCGGATCAGACAAAAAGTGCACGATAAAATAGTTTCCAAATAATAAATGAAGACTTTTATTTTGAAAAATGTTTATTAATATCATGTAAGCCCCTTTAAAGCCCAGGACCCACTGGTGGGTCCACAGTGTACTACACACTTCTATAACCTGAGAACAGCCTAACCAGTTTGCACTGTAGTCCTTGTAGTTACCGAATAATTCTATTAGTGAAATAAGTTTTAGTACAATAAGGCTAATACACATGATTTTAGGGATAAACTGACAATTTTGCAACAATGCATCTGAGGTGATGTTCCAGAGCAAAGCTAAAATAATGTCCCAGCTAGAAATTATTTGTTCTAAAACATTCAGGAATGTTTTCAGTGGGACGTTTTATTTTGGTTCCCAAAGTTCTTACTAAAGCTAGGAGAATGTTCTCACAGGTTTCAGTAACATCCATAAAACATTTCACGAATGTTGCATTAAGAATGTTCTTCTTTTGTTAGCATGTAACATACATACAACATCCGCAAAGCATCCTCTGAATGTTGCAGTTAAAGTGTTAAAATGTCTTAGAGAGCATATAACTGCATTGGAAGAGCATATAACTGTATTGGTATAGCTTATAACTGCATTGGAAGAGCTCATAACTGCATTGGAAGAGCATATAACTGTATTGGAATAGCTTATAACTGCATTGGAAGAGCTCATAACTGCATTGGAAGAGCATATAACTGTATTGGTATAGGTTATAGCTGCATTGGAAGAGCATATAACTGCATTGGAAGAGTATATAACTGCATTGGAATAGCTTATAACTGCATTGGAATAGCTTATAACTGCACTAGAATAGCTTATAACTGCATTGGAAGAGCATATAACTGCATTGGAATAGCTTATAACTGCATTGGAAGAGCATATAACTGCATTGGAATAGCTTATAACTGCATTGGAAGAGCTTATAACTGCACTGGAATAGCTTATAACTGCATTGGAAGAGCTTATAACTGCATTGGAATAGTTTATAACTGCATTGGAAGAACTTATAACTGCATTGGAATAGTTTATAACTGCATTGGAAGAACTTATAACTGCATTGGTATAGCTTATAATTGCACTGGAACAGCTTATAACTTAGTGAGCACGTAACTTTATAGCAACATTATCTGAGATTATAAACATCTTTAAAACGTTCCTTAAACATTATATAAAAGAAATAAAGGAATAAAACATTTCCTTTAAAACTTTATTAGAACTTGTAGGTAACGTTAGCCAAAGTTCTGGGAAGGTTCCCTGCTGACTGGGGTAACCAATTACTTTTTCCTTATAGTAAATTAGTAAAGTAAGAGAGAGAGAGAGATAGAGAGAGAGGGAGTGGGAGTCCGTACCTGGTAGACCTAGTAGACACCGGTACTTTCACCATCAGGTAAAGAGTACATGAAGCTTTCATTCTTGAGACACAGCAACCAAATCAAGCTCCACTCTTGCTTCAGATCTGAAAAAAATCTGTTTCTCTCCATCCTTCCACTGTGAGAAGACAACTCAACAGAATGAGTAAGAAAGGATGTGCAGCTGTCAAGAAGCTGTTTCTCAGAAAAGGAAGCTGACAAAAACAAAGAACACCAAAACTGGATATCTGAGAGTTCAAAAAAGGTTTGATGGGCCTTAGAGCCTATATTAGTTATTGGGATTACTTGGATCATGAGACGCAGAAAATGCAACCAACTTCTGAACTAAACTGGGGTGCTGACTGCATTAGCAACTAAAATAATTGGATCAATAAATTTTCAATGCAAATGTTTCCCAAAACCATAGTCGGAACTATTGAGGTAACTGCACTGGTAACTTACATAGTCCGAAACATCGTTCAGTCAAACAGATGTTTCCCAAATCCATAGTTCCGCCAAATGTTCGCAAACATGCGTGTTTAAGTTGTGTAATTGGAACTACAGCTGTAGACTTGTGGTTAGAAGCTTAGTTCCTGGTGTCTAAGTCATTGATGACACAGGACGCAGCTAAAACATTTACATCAGTCTTCTGGTATGAACATTTAGAACGTCAAATGATTTAGTTTCATGTAATTCTTAATGTGCGTCTTATTTCTGTGTTTATATGTATAATTGAATTTATCAGTTTGCCATAACTCATGTGTGGGTTGGCAGTGTAACGTTAGCCTAGGCCTTTTGCAAAAGATGTTATAAGTTAGTCTTTATTCCAATCATATATCATAAGAGACAACGTAGAAGTCTTTACAGTACTTTAATTAATCCGTTCTTAATCACTGAGAGCTTTTTTCTGTCATCATGAAATGACGAAAAGAATGCTGCCTTTGGGTTTCAAACAGACGTCTGTTCGAGATACTCCTTTGTCGACAGTGGGACGTTAAATTCACCTCTTTAACCAACTGTGCCATTGGGAAGAGCTTATAACTGCAGTGGAATAGCTTATAACTCCATTGGAATAGCATATAACTGAATTGGAATAGCTTATAACTGCACTGGAATAGCTTATAACTGCACTGGAATAGTTTATAACTGCATTG
The DNA here is from genome assembly GCA_034552555.1 of Semaprochilodus insignis. Classification (NCBI taxonomy): domain Eukaryota; kingdom Metazoa; phylum Chordata; class Actinopteri; order Characiformes; family Prochilodontidae; genus Semaprochilodus; species Semaprochilodus insignis. The sequence continues at coordinate 26,894,401 of CM067488.1, forward strand.
GGATAGCTCATAACTGCACTGGAATAGCTTATAACTGCACTGGGATAGCTCATAACTGCATTGGAAGAGCATATAACTGCATTGGAAGAGCATATAACTGCATTGGAATAGCTTATAACTGCATTGGAAGAGCATATAACTACACTGGAATAGCTTATAACTGCATTGGAAGAGCTCATAACTACACTGGAATAGCATATACCTGCATTGGAATAGTTTATAACTGCATTGGAATAGCTTATAATTGCACTGGAACAGCTTGTAACTACACTGGAATAGCTTATAACTGCACCGGAACAGCTTATAAATGCACTGGAATAGTTCTATTTTTTAAGAATAGAATATATTAGGTTGATAATAGATATTATCATTAATATTGTTATTATTATGATTTTGAATTGCATTTAATTTTTACAAATTCTATTATTATTATTGGTAGTGGTCTTGGTAAGTTACATGACTGTGATATGAATAAATATAAGTAGCCTAAATAATACATTCATTAAGTAAGGTTTGTGAGTTTTTGCACGTTTCCTGCACACATTTGCAAACAGAGTAGTTTAAACTATGGTGCTTCAAACCAATGTGGTTCAAACTACTGTTTTAAGAACAAGGGGTGACAGTTTTGGGAAACGGTCCTACTTCAGATGTTAGTTAGTTTAACAATGTGTTGTGCCACGTTAGTTCAATGCTAGGCTCCGTCGTTGTAGGGGAAACACAAACCTGGACGTGGACCCTTGACAGAAGAACCCCAGAAGAACTGAAAGCAAAACCTCCCAATAAAGGAATGGAAGATGTAATAAAGGCTTAATATTTGATCCTCATATTTTCTATATAGAAGCAAATACAAAGTTTCAAAATGTTCTTATGATGGCCGTGCTGAGCTCATGCTTAGCACACCAGGCACCAGAGAGTCAGAGAGAATACAAGTGCTACTAGATGAGTAGAATGGTTCTTGTGGTTTTGTCTAACAGTGCCCACCATGCAAATGACGAGACAGTGAGGAAGTCTTCTGTATGAGCCCCCATGGAAGAAATGAGGTGTTCAGACAATGGTGGTTACTAATTCCGTTCATAGTCTTCTCTTCCTCTCTACTTGTTCACACAGGTGTCACTATCAAAACAAGGCACTGAAATGACAGTTAGGTCATGTTAGATCACAAGGACCTTGCTTCATTTCAAAAATGCTTAAAGCTTGAGAAGGTTTGAAATAGCCCATTATCTACTGTACCATAAACCTAGCTGGTAATATTTAGAGTAGCTGGTAATCAATAAAAAGCAAAGCCCCTAGCTCTTTTAAAACCAACACTTGTTTATTACAAGTGACTAACTTTACCCCTTAATCTTTGTCCAGCAGATCAGATCTAAGTTTCCTTGTTTGCCCTCTTTATTGACCTTTTACGTAATCCGCGCTCTGATCTACAGTACGTCTATGACCTAGATTGTACCTTCCAGTCGCCTTAAGCAGGGGCTCTTTGTTCCGTACGGGGGCTTGTTTTCAACTCTGAAAATAACCAGCAGGTCTACATGTACATGGTTTCCATGAGTCTCACAGCCCAGAGCTGATGGAAAATCAAGCCTCTGAAAGCGAAAAAAACCCAAAAAAACAACAAAAAAAATGAGAATTTAAATAATGAAAATGTGTACTTTTCACTTAAAACTGAACAATATTACAAGACATTTCATTATTACGCAAATCCATTAACACCTCTGTGAATCATCGCCAATGTCGGAGCGGGCTTGTCATAGTGAGAACCGTCATAACGAAAGTACAGTCATACTGTTACTAGTGTACTTTGAATATTGATCTCAACTCATCATTTTTACCCTGAATGAATTCATAGAGCTAAGAAAGAGCAGGCTTTTCATTCGTCTGCTTACTCTGATACTGAATACAGGAGCTAAATTTTTTTCCTGCACTTTATTTCTTCTTGTGAGATTCACTTATTAAATATGTGTTGTATCATATACCATAAGTGTAAATTAATTTCTTATGAGCATATCATACAACTTCTTCCTATCTATCTATCTATCTATCTATCTATCAATCAATCAATCTATCTATCTATCTATCTATCTATCTATCTATATATATATAC
>CM067488.1:26921467-26962425 GCA_034552555.1 Semaprochilodus insignis
ACTTACAGTACACTAACACATTACACTTACTGAGTTACTGTACACCAACACACTACTTACAGTACACCAACGCATTAGACTTACTGAGTTACCGTACACCAACACGCTACTTACAGTACACTAATGCATTACACTTACTGAGTTACCGTACACCAACACACTACTTACAGTACACTAACACATTACACTTACCAAGGTACCGTACACAACACACTACTTACAGCACACTAACGCATTACACTTACTGAGTTACCGCACACCAACACACTACTTACAGTACACTAACACATTACACTTACTGAGTTACCACACACCAACACGCTACTTACAGTACACTAATGCATTACACTTACTGAGTTACCACACACCAACACGCTACTTACAGCACACTAACACATTACACTTACTGAGTTACTGTACACCAAATACTACTTACAATACACTGTATGTAGTAATGTACCCATGCCTCCCTACTCTTTCACCTGTACAGCTTAAAATGACCTGCTTTCAAAGTTTTATGTCAGTAGTGTCCTTCTGCATCACTTCTGTTCAGACAGAGTTTGTCTAAAGTAACAGGAGTTAAACTTGAGCTTTCAGATCTCCACTAGTGGGCTTCTAATGGGTGGGTGTGTGAAAAGGAGAGCGAAGGGAAGCTAATCTGAGAAAGTGAAACTGCTTTGACGGCAGAGTGCAGGAAATAAAAGCAGGTACCATTCCAGTGTGTGTTTCATTGTGAGTCATCTGTAGCCACCGTTTCTATGTGAAGGCCTCTGTATTTAGAGCAAAGTGTGTAATATCATGATCAAAATGAAGCAAAAAGAAAAAAATACAGTGTGAAAGAAATGAAATGGTTTAAAAAGTGTTTGCCTTCTAATTTCTTCTCAGCTGCTCGTATTTACGCCTTGTTTTTCGCTTGAAAGAACAGATATTGGAACATTTATTTCCTAGTGCTGATTGTAAGTGAACTGTATCCCTCTGGGGAACATGCTTGGATGGTACTGAAAGCACTGCAAGCTTGGTAATGACCTCAATACAAGTTGTCTTTTACGTTGTTGTCTTCTTATTATTGCTTAGGGGGTCTGTACTATGCATCACATTAAGAGTAACTGTGTAGTCTCAAACACTAGGGGGCAGTAGTGCTCCTTGGCTGGAGAAGTCTTGTCATGGGAATTCTGTTATGTCATGGGCTCCATTGTGTTTTTGAAGCTTCAGTTACTGCCCAGTGCTTCTTTTCACTTCTGTTTTAAGACAATCTTGAGGTTAATTAACATGAAATTCTCAGAACGTTCAGCTATTTTTACTTTTTCATAAAGGGGGTTATAGATTGCACTGAATTAAGACTCATCTGAAATAAACTTTTCTTCCATGGAGCTACCTGCATGCCCCACCCCCCTCCTAATGAGACTGGGAGCACATTGTCTAATTAAAACTACTCATTAGTCATAGACATTGTTCTATGGCCTTTACACATTCATGCTGACATATTGTCACAATAGGCGTCAAATTGAAGTTAGAGTGGTTTTCATTGGTTAATAAAGGTACTTTTGTCTGGTGACAAGTTTCTTTATCCAGTACTCACTATTATATTTTCATTGATCAGTCGTTGATCATACTTTGTTCATGTTGCTATTGTTGTGTTGCTATCATGTTGCTATCTGGAGGATGGGTTTCCCTGTTTGAGGCTTGGTTCCTCTCAAGGCGTAACGTCCTCTTGTTTTTCCTTGCCACATTCATGCTTCCTTTGCGCATTTGGGGCTTGGACCCAGATTTCTGGAAAGCTGCTTTGTGATGCCTGCTGTGATAAATAAATAAATAAATAAATAAATAAATAAATAAATAAGCAATGAACTTCAGTTTCTATTCAGTTAGGAAAACATGGTACACTGGACAGCACGGACACAAATCTCAAGTATATGAATTTATGTACTTATAGATTTACGCCTTGGCCTGAAAGTATAAGAATATCCCCTGAAAAGTCTAGCCTTGTTTCCGTAGTTACCTAGAACTATATCTAGAACAACGCCATTGATTTCAGTCATGTGTGGTTTTGAAGCAAGGTAGACCGTGATGTCCAGAGGGTCCAGTCACCTCCTTTAATCTGACTGGCCCCTCCGGATGGGACCTCAAATTTTCTGCCATGTCATTGACTTCCACCTTGCTGTGGGGCGGGTATGCATGTTTTTCAGACGGTTTAGAGAGATGTTCTGCTATCTTCGGTTTTGCTCACCGCCACCTCTGCCACCTACGGCCGAGCCCAGCTCTCAGCCACAGTTATACATTCACATCTCCTCACCCTGCCCCCTACTAACCCTTGTGGCACACATTCTCAACCCAAGTATATCTTTCCTGTCATGCTTTGTCTTTAAGGGTAGAGTGAATTAGCCCCCCCATGCCACCCCTTTGCCACCATTGGTATAGAATTTCTAGAGCCGCCACTGACTTCAGTGCTTGTGCTTTCAATGTCAGTATCGCTCAAGAACACAACATGTTTAGTTCTGAAATGCGAACAGTTTCAGCAGGCAATCTAATAGCCAGCCCATCCAAATTTGACCCTAACACTAAAAATAACCTACAGATGCAAATCATGAGATTTGCTAGTGACCACTGGGTTGAGTTCTGGTGGAATGTCCAAATCCAGCTTCCAGGTTAAAAAGTTGCTGTGGATGAGTAAAGAACCTGGCAGCACAAAGTACGTCTGATTTCTTCTTCATGCATGCCCCCTAGTGGTGGAATTGGATGTATGTCCACTTTGCAAACCTTTAATACTGTATGTCTTTAACCTGAGGAGCTGCATGCTCTATTGGCACAAAGGGCCTGATGCTGGTTTAAGCAACATATCGAATCTGCCAAAAGAGGCAGCAATGATGCTAGCAGAGTTGCAGATCTACAATGTAGACTCAGCCTTTGCAGTCACTGTTGTTAGATGCAGTGCAGCAGTTTCTGAACATGCCCGAGCATGCGTTCACACCAGACGTCAATCCATCTGTTTAATCAGAGAACCAATAAAAGAGACCAAATGTATCCTTCGCTGAATTTGTGCTTGCTTGAAAGAGTTTGGGACAAAAATCCTTGACCTTGTTAGAAGATGTTGTATTCATTTAACCATTGGCATGATGACAGCATTTAGAGACTGTGTTACTTTCCAGGGAATTCCTGAATTTCTGCATCTCTTCATTGTTATGATGTAAACAAAGACCTTCAGAGTGATTTGAAAGATCTGAGTCAGAATTGCTCACAGTGGTGGTGATAGGAACCAGACGTCTGAATGGTTTAATGTCTCTAAAAGCTATCGAACAGTGGGTACAGTATTATGAACACACTGCCTGATGCCTGAGGCATCGTTTTACGGTCGTTTGGAAATAAGATATTAGCTTAAATTCAGCGCAAGTTGCTGTAAGGCTAAATAGTCCCTGACGAAAACAAAGATGATTGTGTCTGAGGAAGCGCAGAGGAGAAAAACAGAGATTTACCAAGCAAGAGATGAGAGTGAATCTCGGACTGAATTTACTTGTTAGCGAGAGCTAAGAGAGATATAAGGACGCAAGACCGTCTCGCGGCTGATGGTTCTCCAGAGGCCAAAAGTCATCTAAACTTAGTCCAGTTTCAGGCTATCATGCAAATACACTCATCATCAAAGGAATAGCTGCACCCAGAAGGAGGTGTGAGACTGCAGTGCAATGGGGAAGGAAGATAAAGGTTACCAGGAACAATAAATGATGATAAATTTTGACTGATATGGGCAACATTCAGTGAGCTACACGTACAGAAGTAGTGTCTCTCAGTATGGCATGTCACATGAGTTGTAGAGGTTCCTAATGGTGTCCTGTGATAATCCATCCCATGCAGCTCGAATATTCTCACACAGTTCCTGCAGATTTTGCCATAGGGGTTAAGGTGGAGTGACACCAGCTCCTCTGGACGTGTGATGCGTGACAACTAACTGTTCATTACTTTCTGATGCTGTCTTTGCTAATGTTGCACTAAATTCTGACTCCCTGCATCATTCAGGCACATGGGCACTACACTCGAAGGGGAGCTGGATCCTGTCTCCTTTACTGGCTTACGACAGCTGTAGGGGGACCCCAAGAACAGAAACTCCCAATTCTCCCAAAGTCACTTGGCATACAGGGGTTAAAACACACGATGTCATGCATGATTGATGCAAAGGCTGTCTTTGAATAAAAGCTCCTTATAGCAGCTGGACAGCACAGGCAGCCATGCACTGCACAATGTAGCAGACGACTCTTGAGCAGAACGTGGGTCCATCTGTCAGAAAGCTGAAATGAATCCTGCTGCGGGACATTGCTCCAAAACATACAAGCCAATCCCTGACAGAATGGCTCAAGAACGAATGGAGAGCACTGGAGACAGCCAGAAAGGATCAGAGCCCAGATATGACATGGGACATATTGGTGCCGGAACTTGTACTGGCCAGCAGGATCTAGAAAACTCTCAACCAGCACTGAGGCAGTCCTGTATGGATGAGTGAGCCGAAACAAATCCCTCTCAGACGCTGTAGCGGACTGAAAAGCACTTCTAAGAAATGCTTACACAAAACAAATTCTGCCCAGACTACAGGTGTAGAAGCCAGGCACGTGCTTACTTTCCCCCTGTCCCAGGAAAACTGCTGATGTTTGGTGGATAAATAACTGCAGAATCCTGCGTGCGCCTCTTTTAATGTCAGGCTAAATGCATCGCACCCACAAACTGTTGCCCATACATTACAAAGATTAGATGTGAGCGGTCCAGCAGAGACCACAGACAGACACCCTGCTCTGATCTGTCTGCAGTTCCAGCTCAAATAAATAAATAAATAAATAATCTAGCACATGTGAAGTGTTTTAAATATGGATAATGTTTAATAGAGGCAAAGACAAGCTATTATGTAGCATTTACTGGATGTGCTCAGTTGTTTGGGGTGGTCCACTTATCGCCAGCCAGCTCGGATTGCGCGCGGCCTTGGATTCCGTTTAGCTTGCGTAACGTGCCTGGGCTTCGCTATCCTGTGTGGTCTGGCTGCACCAGAGCCTACGTCCTAATTGCAGCCTTGAAGAGCTCCATGTCCTGTATTGTTACTCTTGTATCTGATTCAGGCGCGATTCTGTAAAGGACTGTAACCATGGTGATAACTGGCGAGAGAGGAATACAACGCTGCTATTTTGTTACGTGAGAGGGACTAATGGTGATTGGTATCTTTTGAGGACATTTCCTGTATGCACCTTCTTTAGTCTTAGCCTCTTCTGCTTAATGCATGGGGAGATTCTGTGAAAAAAAAGAAATGAGGTCACTGAATTGGTGAAATGGGTGAAAACAGGGTACAGAACTGCGTGCATTGCAGGGCCAGTGACGTACGCTCATCATCAAAAGAATAGTTGCACCCAAAAGGAAGTGTCAGATTGGAACGCTATTTGGACGGAAGATAAAGGTTCCCAGGAACAATCAATGATGATAAATTTAGCCTGATATGGGCAATATTTATTGAGCTACACATACTGTACATATGTGTTTACTTTACATATCTATTTTACAGGCTGTTTTGACAGATTTGGGTGGTCCCGCCACCACCACAGCCACCATCGCATCGCCGTCTAGCATTTTCTCCTGAACTTCCCATATGTGAGAAACTCCTCCCTTTCTATTTCCCAATGCATTGGGGGACAGTAGAGTCCATCATTACCATACTTAAAACTGGTTCTGAGTGTGCATCGTGTATTTCTGAGCATAATCAACTTCCGAAAGGTACTATTTACTACATACTCAAACACTATGCACAGTTGAGATGCACCCTGTGTGTACTGGGGAGTGAAGAGTCTGTTCTGATTGGCTGCTCTGTATTGTGCCAAACACTTCTTATGATCCTGTAAGCTGAAACACTTCTTGTTGCTCATGAACGGGCAGTGCTGGATTGCTGTAGGTAAATATATAGTAGATATATGCTTCATGTATATCTAAGAATTCATATTCATGACATCACAGACACATTCAATTTAAAACAAGCTTAGTTTCCATATGTGGTCTGTATGTATTGGTGAGTGAAGGTTCTGTTTTAATACTGATGTTTGCATGCTACATCAGTTCTCCATGTCTCTTTGAAATGTGCTATCGTTAACTGAAGTACCTCACTTACGTAGGTTATCATGCTCAAAGTACTCAAACACCGGACCATACCACTGGAAGAAATACACAGTTGACATAATGGCATCTATGGACCTAAACATCATATATGCTATTTCAGGCTTGAATTGGATCTGATTCATTATTTTCTGTCATTTCTGCTTATATCAGTCCTGAACCCGGCGCTTTCTCTGATTCAGACCTGTCGGAGTTCTGAGAGACATCCAGACGCTCGGTGCAAAAGAGCAGAAAAGGTCATTTGAACACAGTGCTACTTTGTGTTGGCACACCTTCCTAACGCTTTGCAAGAGCTTGGAGAAAAAAAAAAAGAGGCTAAATCTAACTGGACCAAATTGCATTTGGATTTTTAATCCGCACGACTTATGTATCACCTGAGGGGCGTGCGATCATTGCCACTTAAGGCTTTTGCAAATCAGATTCACTGAATCAATACTAGCCTCCTCCTGCTTTTAAAGCAGCCTGAATAATCTCCCAGTCCCATAAACCCACTAACCTCTCTGCCCTGTGCACAGAAGGTCATTAACCACAGATTAAGGCCTTTACAGCAGAGATGGCGTAATGCCAACCTTGAAATCTTGTGTATCATCTGACGTAATACTGATCTAATATTGCTTTTGAGAAAGCTTTAAAATGAGTTCATTTTAAAGGTGCGATCTGTAAGATTTAGGCAGGCTCTATTAGCAGAAATGGAATATACTATACATTATAAGTATGACTAGGAATCGTTTCTTAGGCTTTAGGGCTTAGAATGAGCCCTTCATATCTACATAGCCATTCGTATCTACATAGCACTGCAATGTTTCTCTGGCCCAAGCAGATGAACCCAGCACTGGCTGTAGAGACGTTGGTGGCAGTATAGCGCCGGATTATGTAGAAAGCAGAATCAGTAGATGCCTGGCAAAAGCTAAATTGTGACAAATTATATCATAATTATTAGCACTTGAAAAAGCCAGGGAAGCTAAATATGTGTTGTCAAAGGAGCAAAAATCTGATGGCCACCATAGATTCTACTACATGCTTAGAATGGGAGGAATGAGGAGGGGGGAATTCAGCTGCTTGCAGTCTGCAGCATTACCACTAGATGGCACTAAATCTTACACACTGCACCTTCGATGTAGCACTTCTCTTTGGATAGCCGTTCATGCTCAGACTACTCAAACACACTTTGTACTACCATATGGAAGGAGATACAAAGCCAGCAACGTGATTTCTAGAGTAGCTTTCCTACAAAACTTATCACAAAGCCTGTTATGAATTGGATCAGTGGTCTCCAAGACAAATCCTGGAAAGCTACCCTCCTGCAGAGCCTAGTTCCAACCACAGTCTGCCACGTCTGCTTCAGCTAATCAACCTTCTCCCAAATCCCTGATTGACTGGATCAGGTGTATTAGAGATAGGTAAGGGGTGGGCAGCTTATTACATACAGGTTGGAACTAAACTCAGAATAGCCTCAAGGACTAGGACTTGGAGATCCCTGAATTTAGATCAGGGGGTGCAGCAGTCAAAATGAAAAGGCAACTATTGCCATGTCTGTCATAAACATGCGCACTTGCCTCCTAAAGTGGTGCCCTGTCTATTTAGATCGAGATTTTCTGGTTTAAAACCTAGAAAACTCCCTTCTGATGATGTATAGTCTCTTGGAGGTGTCAGAAAAACTACAACTGCTTTAGGGTAGAAAGCTCATGGATTGGTTGTTTGGAATGAGTTTTATTGTCTTCACTCCTCACCTACTGTTAGAAAGTCAGCTAGCATGTCTTTATATATACATCAGTGTCTACGCTAGCAGTGGTGGTGGGCTCCAGTTTGTTGTAAACATGCAATACGATGCATTATAGTGGGACAGCATTAATGATGGTAAGGATACAAAATTGTTAACTCTGTCAAACCAATGATTCAAATGCTGTGCTGCGGAATATTATATAACAAATATGACAAAGACATTCATCATCAAAAGAATAGTTACATCCAGAAGGAAGTTTTGCAATGCCATTCAGAAGGAAGGTAAAGGTGACCAGCAACAATAAATGATGATACATTTAGACTGATATGGGTAATATTTATTGAGCTACACGTACAGAGGTAGTGTCTCTCAGTATGGCGTTGGGCCGCCATTTTTGCTAACGCAACATGCCAGACGTCTCAGCACGGAGTTGTAGAGGTCACTGAAGATGACCCACTACCATTCTGAGTCACTTCATAACAGTCTGGCACGACACCATTGCAGTCTTTGGGGAGTAACCCCTTAGTATTAAGGGGTGCTGGTACTTACAGGATGACTCATGGAGGGCATCACTGCTCGCTGAATGTCTAGCTGTCTGGATCGTGGCTGTTGGGTCAGTCTCCGAAAAACCGGAGATAAAAGGCAGTGGAATAATAATAAATGTGCAAGGGACCCAGATATCAGCAGATAATGACAATACTGAAAGAGATAATAAACCTGTGCATATATTGGTATTTAAGTGGAGTGTCTGGAGTGTCCAGGAGTGCAGATGTACTGGATATGCAGTAAAGTGTCAGTGGCGCAGATAAATAAACCTATGATTTGTCATAAGAGGTTCAGTCCTCATCTGTCCTCTTCTCTCTTCCGGCCCCCGCTGGGAAGAGTTGAAGAGCCTGATGGCTCTCGGGACAAAGGATCTCCAGAGTCTGTCTGTGGAGCAGCTCTGTTACAGCACCCTGCCACTAAACTTGCTCCTTTTGTCCATGATGATGGTATGCAGTGGGAGCCCATCATCATCCATAATGGACAGCAGTTTGTGCAGTGTCCTCCTCTCCGCCACCTTCACCACAGAGTCCAGTTCCGCACCAACGACTGACCCTGCTCGTCTGACCAGCTTGTCCAGTAGCATCTTGTCTCTCTTCTTAATTCTTCCTCCCCAGCACACCATAGCATAAAAGAGACAGCTGGACACCACAGTCGGATAGAACATCTGCAGGAGCTTCCTACAGATGTTAAAGGAACCCGGCCTCCTCAGAAAGTAGAGGTACAGCAATAAGGCCCGTCCTAGCTTTCATCACATGCGTGTTTAAGCGTGAAATGTGAATCATTCGCATGTCTCATGATGTCATACCTACCCACCAAGTTTCATGGAGGTGGAGCTATTTGTGCTACTGCATTTTTAATGTAAAGTGTAACTTGTTAAATGCTAGTTTTGGACCGGAATACTGTAAGTACTGTGATTCTAGCTACCTCTTGTTGTTATCAGATGACCTGCAGTATATTAGTTCGCTATACATTATGCTATGCTACAAGCAATGCTGTGACATTGTAGGCTAGATGTGTTAGAAATTCTGTTTGGATTTGTTCTCCCCGATATCCAGTCCGGCATTTTCTGCTGACTTCAGCTCCATACTGATAACGGGTACTGGCCTGGTGCCATGGCTATTTGGCAGTGTAATGGATGATTATATCAATCTCGTAATAGGTTAAATATAGCTGATGTGGGTGCTGATGAAAGCTGTTGAATGGCATTCTAATTTATTCCTACCTTTTTTTTTATTTGACATGGTTAACGGTTGAAATCAATCCGTACCCTGGCATAAGCCTTGACTTCAGCCCTGCAAATACTGTAAAAATGGGACAGGGTCTTTCTCCTGGTTCCCTAATAGTAATCCTGCCTCTTCTTGTAATATGAGCTTCTATTACAGCATGACTCGGTGATGAGATTTTGAGCTCAAGGTCAAAGCATGACCTCCATTTCCCTCTCTGTGTGTGCTCCGCTCCCCCTGACTGTTCTGAAAATCTCCGGCCCCGCACATTCATTTTCCCCCTATTAAGCCAACAATGTTTGAACACCTCTCTCGAACAAACGCATGCAGATTGAAATTATCGGACAAAGGCGAGGCCATCATTGAGCCGGCGCATGGTGGAACCGCGCGCGCCCACCGCAAGGCGATTACAGCGTCATGAGTCAGCGCGCGCACATTAATCTCAGAATTAGTCAGACGCGGGCTGCAGCGTTGCGTTCTCGCATTGTAAATTACAGTAAAAGCCGCGTAGAGTAGGACGCGGTGCTTCTTCATCATGAGGGAGGCACTGGTGCAGGGCTTTCTGAGTGTGCATGCGAAAGTCACAGTGAATCACTGAGCTCCAGTTTGGCCTTGAAATGATGGTTCAGCAGAAAAAAAATATTTGCTTATGCAGTTTCTGACACTTTGCGACATACTTTTATCTAGAAAACGGTCTTGAAGCCTTGAGGTCATGTTGAAGCCTGAGTTTCGTCTGTATAGAGAACAGTAGGCCATTAAATGGGGGCTCGAAAGTTCTGCCTAATTAAATGGTTAACATCTCACCAAAGTCGTTTTCAGTGGTTTGGTGCGAAAGGCTTAAGGCAAGGGAAACGTACTGTGTCAGAATTGTTTGCAGTGGTAGTGATAGGAACCAGACGTCTAAATGCCTCCTAAAAGCTCCCTCACAGAAAGTTATTACATGAGGCGGCAATGAATACTTGCCACAATTCTGAGGAGAGTTTCCTGTAGACTGGGATTTTAGCCACTGCTGGTAGACCCGTATGACCGTACGCTTCCATACACCTGCAGATTCAGCTACTTCCTTCACACTATGGTCTTTAGCACGCCCAAACACAATCACGCATTCACTGTGTACCACCTCTTCTCCCTGAATCCCGTCACTCACACCCCGCAGGTGGAACTTGTCCAGTCCGTGCCAAAATCATAGCTGTTATTCATGCTACTGGAGGTATTACACGCTATTAGGTTTGCTTCAGTCACAGATAGCTAAAATTTGGTCTGGTGAGCTTATATGTCTATGGAAGTGAACTGGATTTTCCTCTTTCTAGGTGAGCAGGCAAGTCAGCATTTATAAAAGTGCTTTATTTTGTTTAAATGCTTTTTTCACTGTGGCAGTTGTACTTGATTGCTCTCATTTCCATCACCGCTCGCTAGCCCAGACTCTCAACATTTCACACACACCGAGTCAACAGTGTCCTAGTTAATCTGACAGGAGAGTTACAGAGAATGCATATTTTATTTGGTTATATTAACAGAAAAACATCTGAGTCCATTTCCATTCCGCTGGCATAAGGGCCACTGGGGGCTCTGCAGAAGGAGGTCAAAAAAGGCCAGACAACACAAATGGACACGACCGAACAATAATGAAGCTACGCATAACCTTTCAAACAAGTCAAAATACTTCAAGGCAAAACGATAAACGAGGAAGCCTTTAAAAACCCATTACGCTCTGTTTGCGCGCAACGGCGGTGGGACGTGCGCACAGCGGGGGCTTTTACCGGACAAAGCTGCACAGATGCTCCAGTGACTACAGTCAACTCTTCAACCTCCAGCTGGGGGCAGCGATTTAATTAGGCTTCAAACATGGACTCTAGTGTGCTTGCGCACAAATGCACATGGGCATGTTTGCACACAAACATGTACAAATGTATGCACACATGGGGGGAGTTAGACATGGACCGACTGAAGACATTAACCCTTCAGTAGATATTCTTAAGTCCAGTGACGAGAGAGACAGAGAACCCAATCGTATGTGGAGTACAGTGAGTGAGGGTCTCAGGATCATATTCATCACTGCAGACTGAGTTAGACTCATGTTACCTCCCGGGCAAGTAGATCCGTTCTCTGCTCAGTCCGCTGCTTCCTGCAGCTTGGCTGAGTCAGAGACGTAAAAAAGGAACATCCCAGCACCAAGCCAAGCAGCTAGAGTCTCCTTTTAGTCCTATTGCCTACAAGTTGGGGATCAGCAGGAGCCCTAGGATGGAAAAACGAGTGTAGTACATCATTGTTAGAGCAAATCCAGGCCAAAATGAACAACAGCTGCTGATGAAATGTGCACTTCCTGACTACTTCATTAGAAACATCTACCTTGTTGGTACATGGTAGCTCATTCTTTTCCATGCACAGTTTGTGCCAGTCAATTCAAAAGAGTTTACTTGTGAAGTGCACTCACACAGCCTCTTTCCAGGCCCCTAAGCCTCTAATGAACAAAAGAAGAGATGACTGCCAATGGGCATGAGTGACAAACTGAAAGGTCAGATTAGAATCTGCAAGAAACCCGAAATGAAAATACCAAAAGCTTAGCTACGTAAGGAGGAAAAATAAACTCCTTGCTGAATTGAAATGGTTGTGTTAAATCCAGAGCCCGGCTGAATATTAGAGTGATGGCTGAAGGCCGAATATACTTTCTTAGAAGTATTCAATAAGTCAGTAATTCTGATACCTTACACAACTAGAGGAGGAGAGCTCAAGAACAAACTAGCATGTTATGCCATTGCTATATTATTCTAAGTAGTCCTTAAGTGTGGCTAGCATTTGCTATGGTATCCCAGGTGTTTCCGGGTCATTCCTATGGTGTCCCAGCAGATTGTTAATGTGACGTGTGTATACATACGTGTGATCGCAGCCTGTATGTAATGTCTACAGGTGCGTTGTAATTGCCCTAGTAGTTCCCTACAAAGTGGACAGTCATTGAGACATTTAAACTAAAGAGGGAGTGGAAATATTCCATTAGAAGGGACCTTCAAACTACATAGGGAATACTGAACAGGGAAAGAGACCTCACATCTCTTGATGATTCATTATTGATGATGATGCTGCAGGATGCTCTGAATGAAGGTATTTCTTAATTGCGGTTCTCTTAAGCAACATCACCTGCTCAAGTGTTGCAAAGCAGATTGGCCAAAAGGAGTGACTGCATTTGGGTGTGCCAAAGACCATAGTGTGAAGGAAGTATCTGAATCTGCAGGTATATGGAAGCGTACGGTCATACGGGTCTACCAGCAGTGGCTAAAATCCAAGTCTACAGGAAACTCTCCTCAGAATTGTGCCAGGGAAGGCATCCACCAAATCTGGCCCAACTGCACCATTCTTTGATGCAGGAGTGGCTGAACACTGATGTGGCCTAAATCCAGAAACTTGTCCATCCCATGCCAAATTGAATTGCCATCTTGAAGAATGGTCAAAAATTTCCATAAACACATTCCCGTAAAACCTTGTCAAAAGCCCTCCCAGAAGGGTTGAAGCTGTTACAGCTGCAAAGGGTGGGCTGACATCATATTAAACCCCATGGATTAAGAATGGGATATCACTCAGTGTAGTTTACTAAATGTTAGATAAGATGCAGCTATGACTGAATGTAAATGGCTTTTATTTGATGCATAGTTTGTATGTACAAGACGTTATATAAGTGCATACTTCACAAAGAGGAAGCATTTGAGATACAGCAACCCTGGGTTTATTTAACCCTGCTTTGTTCATGCTGTTGTAAGTATACCATCCAAGCGATTGAGGAATGCTATCTTACACAAAGTAAAACCTCTCAGGTAGCCAGATAATCACACCTTGCAGTGTTGCCTGGCACCAGCAAAAGTAATGTTCCCTATGCATGCGTGACCGTGGTGTGTATACACATAATGAGCATACCCAGTGCAAACTGGGCAGGGGACACAGATATTGTTGCTGTCCAAAGACAAACAAGTGTCTCCAAAATGGTAACTTTACAGGAAAGGCCAAAAACCTTATTTGATTTTAATGGAAGTGGAACCAGACTTTATTCCAAGCTATTTTGGGTCATTTCTGTTGGTCCATTCATCATGAAATAGTAACACAATGTAAACAGCAGCTGCTGTGTTCAAATGATGCAGAAAAGTCAAAATTGACAAAAATGGAGATACATGTTTTTCTTTAGACAGCAGCGATACCAACAGTGATACTGCTTATGGATCCTGTGGAATGGAATGCAGCTTTCTCAACAACACACTATTCATTTCCTACAGGAAAAGCAACTGTGCGATTGGACCCGAAAGCAAAAGTGGGCTCAGGCTTTTTTTTGTGGTTCCAGTTTGAAAACTGCAACCTGTAAAAAAACATAAATAAACTAAATAATAAGGTAAGGAAGGACAGAAAGCTTGCTTTGCTTAAATTAATAAGCAACATTTAGCATGCCTTTAGAACGGCGTGATGTGTCTCGATAAGGCACATAAGAAAATCTCTTCTGTTGTAACAGTAATTTCATTCACCCTGTTCCTCACTGGTACCATGTTTTGTTCTTCCGTTAATATGTAATCATGAAAAATGCACTTATCATTTGTATGAAGTTCCAAACTTCTCAACCCTATTGTTTTATTCTTTTCCCTTATCGTCTACTTTAGTCCACTGTTACTCCCCCTAGGACTGCTGCCTGCTTCGTGAACTCAGCCAAAGTGGGACAACTCTTTGATAAAAGCACCAGGGGGAGATACCAGCTTACAGTGAAGTCCTCAGAAGCCTCCTGAATATAAATGTATTCAAATTAAAGGCAATATATTGTGTTATTCAGCACAATCAATTTTATTACCCCTAAGTTCATTCATTCATTCATTTTCTAAGCCGCTTATCCTTCTGGGTCACAAGGGGAAGGGAGCTGAAGACTATACCAGCGCTCACTGGGCAGAAGAAAGGAGCCACCCTGGACAGGCCACCAAGTTTCATCATCACCTGCTCAAGTGTTGCAAAGCAGATGTTAATGATTGGCTAAAAGGAGTGCTTGCATTTGGGCCATAGTGTGAAGGAAGTAGCTGAATTTGCAGGTGTATGGAAGTGTACGGTCATACGGATCTACCAGCAGAAATCCCAGTCTACAGCATGTCTATCGCTGAATCCCAAATGGCTCTTTACTCTCTTTTTTTGGGTGTTGTTAATCACAATCAATTGTATTATCCTTACGTTCATTCATTCATTCATCTTCTGAGCCGATTATCCATGTCATGATTATCCTGGGTCACAAGGCGGGATGCTGGAGCCTATCCCTGTGCTCACTGGGCAGAAGACAGAAGCCGCCAGGCCATCACAGGGCTATTTCCTCAAGTTTCACCCTAAAATCCGATGTATTCTGTTATAGCTAGAGGAGCTGACAGAACGAGCTTCCTCAGAATAAACATATTTATATTACTAATAAACAGCATTGATTTAATCAGACTAGCGAGGAACATCAGTGTTTGCAAAGTGTCACGTGGGACAAGGCGAGGAGGCAGGATACAAGTGCAAGTCTTTAATAGGCTCAAATTGAAACAAAACCAAAGACACTAGTAAACTAAGAAACGACTGAGAACAGGGTTACAAAAACAACAGACTTGGAGACAAAACACCAAGCAAGAACAAAAGGAACAGCAGGGAGTATAAATGAACAAGGACTAACAAGGAACACCTGGGAAGGGGCGGAGCTACAAACTAAGGACAGGTGAGGAGCCTGACAAGAGAGCGGAGACAGGAGGAGCAATAACCAAAACAAACAGAAGCACATGGAACAGGACAACCAAAGGCACATGGAAATGACAAGAGAAAAAGAGACAGAGACAGAAAACCAGAGAAAACCGAAACAAATGGACAAGACAAGACAGGACGTGACACAAAGAAGCTGTTTGTTGACTTCCTCTTCCTCTAGAGCATGTCTTTAAACCCTGTGCGCTAATTTTAAAGCAGTTAATAAACAAGCGCTGATTGTGTTTCTGGAAATTATACACATTTTTACTTAAACTACACTGGGAAAATTAATTTAAAAAAATTCATCTATGAATGTGAAAAGTAACTCTATTATGAATACTGCCTTTACAGAACATACTGTTATCTAATTACATTAATTTCTATATTGTGAATAAGTATTTCCTATTTTTTCTGACAAGGCAAGGAAAGTACTAAAATTCACAGGGTTTCAGTAGTGGTCAGTTTCTGGTGACAAGCCCACTGTTGACTGGTAATATGTGGTCGGCGGTCTCAACCCAGAAGTGACACTGAGGTGTCTCACCAACACTGCTGTGCCTGATATACTCGGACAAGTGTGAACACTGGCCTCCTGGTGTCAGTACTGATTGATGGATGGGACAGGCTGATGGCTGACACACTGGTGTAGCAGTGTTCTCCATAGCCCTCTAATGGAAGGTGTCCCTAAAACACTGGCAACTCAGTGAGCACAGCCAGGCAATAATGGGTCAAGCCCAAAGTGCAATGGTTTGGGCTGGACAGATTCCAAATTTAATAGATTTCATTTTAGATTTAATATTTTCTCCCATTAAACACAACCTACTGTGGCAATGCTGATCCACTGTTTGAAGCCATCAGTGCTGACCGGAACAATATTGACTGTTCTTGTTTTCCCATAAAACTTTAATATATTTAAAGAAATTAACATGAAAAGCTTCCCATACTTCCCATACACTTTATCTGTTGGTTTAATTAACCATTCAAAGCTTAATATTTTGCCATTGTGAATATGGCCCAATAATTTGGATGTGCCTTATCAGGTCCATGCTGCCATCTACTGGTTAGAGGGCAGAAAGCAGATAGCCCTGATGAAGCTGTTTGCATGCTCTGCAGCAGAGGTCATGAGTTCTGGTTTTGGAGGACCAGAGTCCCGTGCAGTTTGGTGATGTCCCTGTTCTAACACACCTGCTAAACGCTGCTGGATTCCTGCCCCCAGGACTGGAACTGATGACCCCTGTTCTATAGCCCTCTTCTCGCCATTCCACTCATCATTAGGCACAAGGGCAAGCTGGACACTGCATTTGGAATATGATTTTCATGACATAAATCATACCTAATGACATCTATGAGGACGGTGGCCCCATAAATACTAGGGCAATGGAGTGCTTTTTTTGCTACATACTGACATGGAGTATGGAACTGCATTCCAAAGATGTCAGTAAAACCAAAGTAGTGCCGTATTTCTGGGTCTTTATGTGTGCATGTATGGATGAGTATTAGAATAATTTTTTGTGTTACCCTGATGAGAAACCATGTGAGAAAGTGGGGGGTGTAGCTTTTTGGGGCCTTGATTTTCCAGGTGCTTCTTTCTGGTGCAGGTGTGTCTTTTTGCACTCAGTGTGCCAGCATAACAGAGCTCCAAATGTGTTGTGCTGGATTTAGCCTTTGATCTTGCCTTTGGTGGCGGCTTTGGAGCTCGGCAGGCCTAAAACCCACACGAAGCCTACAAACACAATTCTCTGGGAGGAAAGGGAGCAAATGCTATGTTCAGAGAAAGAGAAGTCGGAGCCGAAGTACAGAAAGTCAGCACGGCACAGTAAACAATTTGGAATTTCTTGCAAAAGAAAGCAACAGCTTGGAGCCGAGCGGTCTGACCAAGTGCTGACAACAAAAAAAACAGAAGGAAAATTCACACTCAACTGTCAGTGAAATACCCAACAAGCCTTGCAGTGCAGCGGTGACGGTGTCAGCACCTAGTTTTCAGCAGAAGTCTTCCAGCATGCAATTGTGAAAGCTTTTCAGAAAGAGACGAGCCCCTCAAAAGCACAAAGAACAGAAAGGCCAGATTAGAATCTGCAAGTTCAGAAATGAAACCAGGGCTGGAACAAAGTGCTCGGAGGAGAAGAAGATACCTCTACCAAAAACACCTACCTAGAACTTCTTCATGGAAAGTCATGCAACGGTCAAAATGTGGGGAAATGTTTCTTCTGATGGTCCAAAGCTTGCCAATTGCATTTGCATGTATGGTCACTATTGTGAGAAGCATAATCACTTTATTGATCAAATGCACATGCACTGTCCACTAGAACTGGACTTGGCAGGCCAGTGCAAGAACATACAATCTGCATACAAGCAAAAGCATACCAAATTGCAAAAGTGCTTCTATACAGTAAATACAACATAAATACATGTCCACATACAACTCAGTGTTAAAGTGTGACCACCATTTGAGAAGAAACATGTTCAGAAAGTACAAAACACACACACAGAACAACACACACACACAATACCTTACATAGTTGAGTTCTATATTTGTTGTATCGTGAAGCTTCCCGAATCAGAACTGTTCGTAGTGTTGGTGATAATACCAACACACTATTAATAAGGGTTGGTAACCTATATTGCCAACAGAATTCAGGTGTTCCAATCACTTAAGCACCTAGGCATGCAGACTGCTTCTACAAACAGTAGTGAAAGAATGGGTCACTCTCAGGAGCTCAGTGAATTCCAGCGCTGTGCCGTGATAAGATGTCGCCTGTCCAACGGGTCCGGTCGTGAAATTCTCGCTACTAAATATTCCACAGTCAACTGGCAGTGCTATTATAACAAAGTGGAAACGGTTAGGAACGACAGCATCTCAGCCACAAAGTTTTAGGCCATGTAAAATGACATAGGACGCAGAGGTCGGCAACTTTCTGCAGTGTCAATCACTACAGGCCTCCAAACTTCATATGGCCTTCAGAATAGCTCAAGAACAGTGCGTAGAGAGCTTCATGGAATGGGTTTCCATGGTGAGCAGCTGCGTCCAAGCCTTACATCACAAAGTGCAATGCAAAGCGTTGAACGCCGTGGGGTAAAGCGCCACCACTGGACTCTAGAGCGGTGGAGACATGTTCTCTGGAGTGACCAATCACACTTCTCTGTCTAGCAATCCGATGGAGAACTCTTAATGCTTCAGCAGACCAAGAGATTTTGGACAAATTCATGCTTCCAATTTTGAGGGAACAGTTTGGGGATGGCCCCTTCCTGTTCCAACATGACTGCGCACCAGTGCACAAAGCAAGGTCCATAAAGACATGTATGAGCGAGTTTGGTGTGGAAGAACTTGCCTGGCCTGCACAGAGTCCTGACCTCAACCCGATAGAACACCTTTGGGATGAATTAGAGCGGAGACTGCAAGCCAGGCCTTCTCGTCCAACATCAGTGTCTGACCTCACAAATGTGCTTCTGGAGGAATTCCTAAACCTTGTGGAAAGCCTTCCCAGAAGAGTTGAAGATGTTATAGCTGTAAAGGGTGGGCCGACATCATATTAAACCCTAGGGATTAAGAATGGGATGTCACTCAAGTTCATATGCGTGTGAAGGCAGAGGAGCGAATACTTCTGGCAATATAGTGTATATAAAATAGGGGTCTTAAACTCATAAAGCAAAATAAATTCAAAATGGTTCAGCATAGATTTAAAGATGTATTTGCTGGACAAAAATGGACAGATGCACTTACTGAATCAGTGGTGGTGATACCACTTTACACTATTTCTAAGGGTGGGTGTATAAAATAGGTGGCTTGAGCCCATAAAGGAGTGCCACTCAATTCAAAATGGTTCAGTATGCAAAAGTACAAATGCATAGAATTAAAAGATATATTTGTTGAAAAACAGACATATGAGTTTTTTTTCAGGTGTTACAAATCCATAAGTTGATATCGAATAACGCCCAAGTCCCGATACTGCCATAATGCTAGAGAGTATGGTAATTACTTAATGAAATTATGATTCTGACTGTGATTATTCTGGCTGCAACCTGTTTGGTATAATCCTTCATGCAAGAAAACTAGCTTGTCATCATATGTCTCTGAGTACTGGAGTAGTTTGTGTGTGTGTGTGTGTGCACGCGTGCCGTGTGGGTGACTTTTGGCAGAAGCTCCTACCATCTGCAGAGGGGTAATACAGAGAGAGCAGGCTCAATGCAGAGGCTCCGTTTTGGCAGCGTGTTGCCGGGTTTCCCCCTCAAGCAGATGGACTTCCCAGGAAGTTTTAACGCCCTTCCCCACCATCCATCTCCATAACAAACATGCAAACCAATCAAAAGTGCTAATTTCCGCCCACCAGAACACTTGGAACGCTGAGCTTCTCGCCTAGAATCAGATTTGTGTATTCATAATGGCCGTGTGAGGCAGACATAATTAATCCGTGAACACTCTGCATGGTTATAAAGGCAAATACTGTCTTATTAAAGCTAAAGCTCAGTTGATCTGAGAGCAAGACGGAAATGAGTAGTATTAAATACACGCCCTGGCCAGTTTATCAGAAACCCCAACCGTGCTGGAGACTGTCGCCCATCTGTTGGTACACAAGATGCTATCCTCTGTCTCTTCATCAGTGATCTTTCTAACCATAAAACTAGGCCTGTCACAATTATTACATGGTTTCCTAATTACAACTATTTAAGCTGACCGCAATTCTTTGCTCAGTTGTTAGCTCAGTTGTCAACGTGCGTTTACATTGCAATAAGCAAAATGTGAACTGGGTGCAATTACGCATGCAAACAGAGGATGCTTTTATTGACATAAGATGTGGGTAAGTTTTACAATAGACAAAGTTACTAACTCCTGACTTGATGTGTGAACGTCTTTAGAGGGCAGCAGTGAGTAACATGTGTTTACAACCTTCAGTGCTCAACATGAATCACTGAATTCACTGCAGTTTCCACTGCTGCTGCATTTTAGGTGCTGTCCCCAACTAGGCTACAGCTGCCCACAGCGCTGATTAGGGGTTTATTAGTTGAGTAGTGTTTACAGCCCTTAGCATGCAGTCAACAACGACAAAAGACAGCACCCAGAAGGAATCAACCGACAGGAATGAAACTTGGTGGGTAGGTCTGACATCGTGAGACAAGCAAATAATTCAAGTTTCAAGCTCGGCCACACATGTGGCGTAAGCAAGGACAGGCCTTATCGACAGGCTCACATTTAGCAAGCAGCAGTGCCCTCCATGAGTCATCCTGCTAGTGCCAGCACCATTGGCAAACGGCTGCACGACTCAGGAGTTGCACACAGACATGCACACGGACAGTTATGACGACTACCCTTAACACCACATCAACGTCGCCAAAGACTGCAATGGTGTCGTGCCAGACTGTCATGGAGTTACTCAGAATGGCAGCGGGTCATCTTCAGTGATGAGCCTGGCCTTTGTCTCGGTGGAAACGATCAACGCATTTGTGTGTGGAGGAGCCGGGGTCAGCCCCAAGATGAGCGGTTTGTTGTCATGTGTGACACGTCCAGAAGACCTCCACCTTCACCCCTACCACAAAATCTGCTGGAACTGCGTAAGATATTCAAGTTGCATCCCATTCCTTCCGAATAGCATTGCAATCCGACACTTACACTTCCTTCTGGGTGCTTTTGATGATGAGTGTATCATGAACATGATTGACTGACATGACCTCTGTTTACTCAATGTGGTGGACCACTTTCAATCCAGCAGTGACACAGACACGTGTTAATCCCCCAGCGTCACTACTGTGCTTGATACGTTCATACTGCCACCACACACAGTACTATCCAGTGCCACTGCTGTGTTTCTACTGAGAGTAAATGGACAACAATTTATACAGACACAAAGTGATGCCAACTAAACAATACAGGCCATCAGAGAATTCATGGAGGGATGACTCATGCAGATTTGTTATGACAATGAACATCAGTGGTCGGCTGAAGTGTTTCCCATAAAAGAGAATTATTATAATTTTTTTTTTTTTTGCATAATTAAATGGTTAACATGTAAACAGTCATTCAGAGTGGTCTGAAGTGCACCATTTGAAAGATCTTTCAGAGGTATTCAGCATAGGAACCAGACGTCTGATGCATTAAACACCGAGAAAAGGTTATGAATATGTTGCCTGATGCCTGAGATGTCATTTTATGACAGTTCTGAGGCAAGCTTTTGGTCTGTATTTTTTAACCCTATTTCATGGTAGTCATGAAATGCAATGGCTGTTTTAGAGGTCCCCCGGGTGAGTGAAGGATTTTTTTTCCTCTAAAAATGACAGAATATAATATTTCAATGGTGTGTGTCTTTGTAGACTCCCTAGCAAGTCGACATTTATTTAGGGGGGGTTGTTTTACTGTGTTTGATCTGTGTTTTTATCATGACAGTTGTACAGGATTGTTTGATATGGAGAAAGCAACACTTGCATGCTGTACATCAGGGGTTCTCAACCTATTCCGCTCCCAGGCCCACCTGATAATAGCTACAAAGCATAGCACATAGCCCACCAACTACATCAACTTCGATAAGTACAAAATTCTATAAATAAGAAATTTGGTTAAAAAAAAAACATTATGATTATGATTATGTCCAAATTCAAACAAGATAGCTGTTAAAGCGCCCAAAAAAAACTGTCCATCAGTGGCTAGCCAGCAGCTTTGTTGGGTCAAACTGAAGATGTTTAATTAGCCTGCTACAGGGATGCTTCTATTAGCACATTTATATTACTATATATATACATAGTAATATATTAATAATTAATAATAGCACGCTGTGCAAAATGTAAGTAAATGTAAATAAAAACAGAGCACAATGATTTGCAAATCTCACAGACCCAAATTTTATTCACAAGAGAACACAGAACACATGTCACATGTCAGAAGCAACTTCTGTCTGATCCACTCGTACCAGCATTTTTCTGCGCAATGCAATTTAGTGCACAATGTCTAAGTATTTGCTGAGTTTGGCATATAGAAATTAAAGGAAATGAGTAAAATAACCAGTGAAAACGTGCCATAGTGTCAGGAACAAAGAACCGACGTGCACAGAGCTAAAAGCCAGATGGACTTTATTAAACAAGTAAGTAATTGAGCACAGCAACAATACACAAGCATTGAGGGAGAAGGCAAGATTGAAGTCAAAGACAGGCAGAAGTCAAAACCAGGGTAAACAGGCAGAGAGGTAACCAAAGTGGAAGGGCTAGGCAAGAGAATGGTCAAAGAAACTAGAGAGAGGTCGATAGCCGGAGAGTAGGTAAAAAGAGAAAGCCGACAAGGGATAAGCAAAAGAGGAGGTCAAAAAACAAAGGGAGTCAAACGCCAGAATCAGAATACACAGAGAGAAAACGCTCAGAATCACAAACTAGGTTTGGCAAAATGTCGCAATGAGGAAGAGTTTGTGAGGGGCATATATACTGGAGCTAATTGGATACAGCTACACTCAGGAGACCTAGAGCAGGGCTGACTGGATGACTTGGGACATGTGGGTGTGACGTCATCAAGCGATGTCCTCTGGGGGGGGGTGGAGGAGCCGGGAAAACCTGGAAGCATGACACATAG
Organism: Semaprochilodus insignis; assembly: GCA_034552555.1. Classification (NCBI taxonomy): domain Eukaryota; kingdom Metazoa; phylum Chordata; class Actinopteri; order Characiformes; family Prochilodontidae; genus Semaprochilodus; species Semaprochilodus insignis. The sequence continues at coordinate 26,944,359 of CM067488.1, forward strand.
ATTTTTCCACAGGCCACATTTTGTTAATCCCCCAATATGTTAAATTCCGCAAATAAACATGAGTTGTGCATTAAAATGTGCAAAACTGTGTTCTCTGTAGATGATGTGTTATTTTCCCTTAGACAATCAAAAAAACAAGTTCAAGTGCAAACAAGTCCAAGCTCTGCAGTGTTTTTGTAATTTAATCAGTTGGCCGTTCACACTGAAGAAAATTCTGTGCCATCGTAAATTCTAATCTGCCTAGTTTTAATTCATTGGTGAAACTCTAAAAAATAACATATGAAACATAATGCTGCATTTTGACACGTCTTTATGAATGAATATGTAGCCTATTAAAGGGGAATCTCAAGTGTTTTATTGTGCAGCTTACTGAATCAGAATTGTTTGCAGTGGTGGTGATACCACTTTACACTATTAATAAGGGTTGGTGCAAAAGTATAAATACATAGAATTAAAAGATGTGTTACACATGTTACAAATCCATAGTGTTACAAATGTACGTGTTACACGAGTTACAAATCCATGGTATGATATTGAATAACACCCAAGTCATGATACTGTCCTGATACTAGAGAGTATGGTAATTATTTGATGAAATTATGATTCTGACTGTGATTAATTTGCCTACAACCTGTGTGGTATAATCCCTCATATAAGAAGAATAGAAACAGAATGCAATGATTTGCAAATCTCATAGAGCCATATTTTACTCACAATAGAAACACAGACCACATATCAAATGTTGAAAGTCAGACATTTTACCACTTCATGAAAATGAAGAAGAATTTAGAACTTGGACGGGAAACAAAAGGCTGGAAAGGTAAGTGGTACTAATACAAAACAGATGGAGGAGCAATTTGCAAGTCACATGACTGGGTATAAAAAGAGCATTTTAGAGTCTCTCAGAAAGAAAGATGGCCAGAGGTTCACCAATCTGTGAAAAAACTGTACCTAAAAATTGTGGAATAGTTTCAGAAAAATGTTCCTCAATGTAAAATTGCGAAGACTTCTTTGGATCTCCCACCATCTACAGTACACAATATCTATCAACAGATTCAGAGAATCTGGAGAAATCCCTGTGTGCAAGGGGCAAGGCCGACGGTCAATGTTGTGTGCTTGTGAACTTGGGGCCCTCAGGTGGGCCTGCATTAAATACAGGTATGATTCTGTGCTGGAAATCACTGCATGGGCTCAGGAACACTTCCAGGAATCATTGTCTGTGAGCACAGTCCGCTGTGCAATCCACGAATGCAAGTTAAAGCCGCATCATGCAAAGAAGAAGCCATATATCAACTGGAGCCTGAAACGGAAAATCCAACAATGAAGACCCAAAGAAGACTGTTGAGCAGCTAGAATCCTACCTCAGATTCACTATTCCTCTCCCAAAACTCCAGCTATTGGGCTCCTCGCTTCCCAGACTGTTGTTAAAAGAGGAGGGAATGCTACACAATGGTAGGCATGGCCTTGTCCCAACTTTTTTGAGATGTGTTGCTGCTGTCGTGTTCTAAATGAGTTAATAAATTTCATGAAATTATAAAATGTCTCACATTCAACATATGATATGTATTCTGCAGTGTCCCAACTTTGTTGTAATCTGGGTAGAACTTAATATAACACAAATATGGTTATATATGACGTTTCTGGCTCACGACAAACTGCCCTCACCTGAGTACAGGCCCATGGACCACTACAGGGTGTTTCATGGCCCCTTTGGAGGTCCATTAACCCATAGGTTGAGAAACCCTATGGCTATGCTTAGGCATTGTAGACATTATGGACATATGGTTCCACCACTGCCAAGAAATCTGAGTTGCTAAGTTTCTCAACAATGCACAACTAGGTATCAGACCGTTCGCAATGACTCTTGAAAAGTTGATGGAACGGGAAAAAAACGGCAGGTTATTCCTTTAACACAAGAGCTTGTAAAGGCTCTCAAAGTCTGGCTCTACTAGACAGAATCCATGTCCCTGTTTTTACAACAAATGATCTGTATAAGAGCAGAAGCCTTTATTTGGTGGACTGAGCCAGGCAGCTCATAAAACCCCTAGCTAGGCCCACTGGGACTTGTGTGATGCTAATGCTGCAGTAGGGATCCGCCGCTCATTCCAGCACCAGCCTAATAATAAACCACTGACGTGATTAGTCCCTCTCTGCTCCGCAACGAATGCGTTTTAATCTGCTGCATCCCAAAGGTCATTCACAGTACATGACAAAATCACTGCAGTACTCGGTCGTAGACGCTAACGAGCCTTTTAATACCGGCCGAATCTCATGCCGCTCTGATTCCCCTCGTCTGTCGCACAGAGATGGCTGCTGATTAAAAAGCACGGTGCGATACTGTGAAAGTGGTCAATATTAATGTGGCTTTGTGTGAATTGTGCATATCCAGTGACAATCCAGTGTCATTCGTGCATTAAGAACAGGGGTGCAAATTTTGTCAGACAAATGGAGGGAGACCAATGCTGAGAAGCTAAATTGACCAGGCTTACGTGTGTGTGTGTGTGTGTGTGTGTGTGTGCGTGTGTGTGTGTGTGTGTGTATGTGTGTGTGTTTAATAGGCTAAAAATATACAAAATCTGAATTCATTGCAAACCCCAAACTGTGAGCCACAGTTATGAATTTACATTACGTATTTTGTATGCATGAAATGCAACACAGTCCAGCAGTGGTGGACTAAGTACATGCAGTAGAGTTGAAGTAGAGATACTGATTTTTTGAATTACTGTACACCAACACACTACTTACAATACGCTAACGCATTACACTTACTGAGTTACTGTACACCAACACACTACTTACAGCACACTAACGCATTACACTTACTGAGTTACTGTACACCAACACACTACTTACAGCACACTAACGCATTACACTTACTGAGTTACCGTACACCAACACGCTACTTACAGTACACTAACACATTACACTTACTGAGTTACCGTACACCAACACACTACTTACAGTACACTAACGCATTACACTTACTGAGTTACCGTACACCAACACACTACTTACAGTACACTAACGCATTACACTTACTGAGTTACCGTACACCAACACACTACTTACAGTACACTAACGCATTACACTTACTGAGTTACCGCACACCAACACACTACTTACAGTACACCAACACATTACACTTACTGAGTTTACTAGTAAACTAGTTACTAGTGAAACTGAAACTAGTTAAGTTTTAGTGTTATAGTAGTTTGCGTGTTTGGTAGATGGGCCTGCACTTTTCCATTGCATTAATTTTTAATGGAAAACATTTTGAAATTTAACAGTCTCTATGGAAACTGTACATCAAATCCAAAAGTCACATACAAGCACACCATTCCCAGTCAGGTCAAACATTCTGGAGATGGAATGGTGTCAGTATCTCAAAAACTGTGGCATGTGGTAGCAGCAAAAAATGTGTATCAAGAAAAAGAAGAACGAAAAGTGCATTTCCTGAAGTGATTGCACAGCTTAAGCTTGTCCCTAAGGTGGTTGCTAGGCAGTTCCTAAGGTGTCCCAGATGGTTGCTAAGGTGTTGCTACGTGCTTGTTAAGGCATGCCAGGTGGTTGCAAAAGTGTTGCAGCGGATTGCCATGATACACTCGAAGGTTGCAAGGCAGTTGTTAAGGTATCCCAGGTGGTTGCTAAGGTGTTGCTAGGGGGTTGCTATGATTTACTAGATGGCTGCTAGGCGGTTGTTAATGTATCCCAGGTGGTTGCAAAAGTGTTGCTGGGGGCTTGCTATGATATACTAGATGTCTGCTAGGCGGTTGTTAAGGTATCCCAAGTGGTTGCAAAGGTGTTGCATGGGGCTTGCTATGATATGCTAGATGGCTGCTAGGTGGTTGTTAAGGTATCCTAGGTGGTTGCAAAGGTGTTGCATGGGGGTTGCTATGATATGCTAGATGGCTGCTAGGCAGTTGTTAAGGTATCCCAGGTGGTTGCTAAGGTGCTGCTAGTTGGTTCCTATGATATACTAGATGGTTACTAGGCAGTTGTTAAGGTATCCCAGGCGGTTGCTAAGGTGTTGCTAGTTGGTTGCTATGATATACTAGATGGTTGCTAGGCAGTTTCTATGGTATCCCAGGTGGTTGTTAAGATGTTGCTGGGGGTTGCTAAGGTATCCCAGGTGGTTGTTAAGGTATCCCAGGTGATTGCAAGGGTGTTGCTAGGAGGTTGCTGAGGTATCCTAGAGGTATCAAACTAGGATGTTACTAGGCGGTTGCTAAGGTGTCCCAGCTTTTTGTTAAGGTGTTGGTATCTGGTTGCTATGGTATCCCAGCTGGTTGCTAAGGGGTTGCTGGGCAGTTGCTGTGGTGACCCTGGTGGTTGCTAAGGTGTTGCTTGTCGTCTGCTATGGTGTGACTTCAGTGGCAGGCCTTATCTGACATCAGTATGTGGATGATCTGCAACAGAAGAAGACAGTATCTAAAACTGTCTAAAACTGAGTTAGAGGTGTTAGGCCACCTGAGCACTGCAACACACAGCCACCGCACAGTGTGCCTATATTCATGCAGCCTCTCTATTCCAGTTTGCTCATTGGTGCTATTATGAAAGTTTATTCAAACCATGTACCTTTTGTAACAATCAACCCTAAACCTCTAAAACTGATGGATTTCCACTATACCTCCCACAACATCCTCCTCCCTGTGTCAGTGCCTCAAAACTATACATGTGCAGTCACCACTGACTCTCATATATATGTCCGACGGCGGCTAAAAATTTTTTGCTTGATTTTTTGACTCCCGGAATCAACATACATGCATCAAAACGTTCCGGAACATGACGAATGTCGTCAAGCAAGACACGATTGAGTTGCAACCGCTTTGCAATCACAGTGTCTGGAGTTGTTGTGGAAGGCTCAAGATGAGCTCTCCCCAGCATTTTAATGACAGGAGCACAGCTCTCAGGCTTGTCATTACACTGCCTGCACCCGGCAGTGCACAAACAACCAACCCCCCCCCCCCCTCCACCACCACATCCCATCCTGTCACCCTGCCAATGTAGCACCAGGCTCCAGCAGCAAACCAAGAGGATGAGCGTGAATTCAGATTAGGAACGTGGTTGACAGCAGTCTTCCAAACCCCACTGCTGTCCCCAGGCCTAACGTTCTGAAGTCTCAATGTTACGTAATTGATTTATAAAAGGACCTTAGTGGATAGAACAGCAGAATATATAGTAACATCATATTAGGAGCAGGCCTGGGTTGCACATTCTGGCACATTCTGATCATCTGTAAAAGTCAAACAAGAGATACTTGGTTAATATCAATTACGGAGCACATAATAACTGGCAACATCTACCTTGCTACAAGCCATATGTAGAGCCTATATATGACCCTCCTAATTATTGAGTTCAGGTGTTTCAGCCACACACATTGCTAACAATCTCCATAGACAAACACTGGCACTAGAATAGGTCATACTGATGAGCTGAGTGCCATTAAACATGGCACTGTCATAGGATGCTACCTTTGCCACAGGTCAGTTCACTACACTACTGCCTGGTCAGATTTGGTCCGGCTAACTATAAGTGGTATTATTGTGGAATGGAAGCATCTAGGAGCAACAACAGCTCAACCACGAAGCGACAGACCAGGCAAACTCACTGAGTGTGACTGCCAACTGCTGAAGCGAGTATCCTCAGTTGCATCACTCACTACAGAGCTCCAGATAGCCACTGGAAGCAACACCTGGCCAAAAACTGTGTATGGGGAGCTTCATGAAACGGGTGTCTATGGTCAAGCAGCTGCACACAAGCTGGTTACCAATGCTGGAGTCGGGAGAATTACCGATGGGCCGGTACATAAAGGCACAAGAATGCTCAGATAAACTATAAATGTTATGCCAAGTATATACACTCATCATCAAAAGAATAGTTGCACCCAGAAGGAAGTGTCAGATTGCAGTGCTGTTGGGAAGGAAGATAAAGGTTACCAGGAACAATAAATGATGATACATTTGGACTGATATGGGCAATATTTATTGAGCTACACATACAGAAGTAGTGTCTCTCAGTATGGCGTTGGGCCGCCATGTTTGCTAACACAACATGTCAGACGTCTCGGCATGGAGTTGTAGAGGTTCCTAATGGTGTCCTGTGATAATCCATCCCATGCAGCTTGAATATCCTCACACAGTTCTTGCAGATTGTGCGGTAGGGCTGGAGGTGAAGTGACACAAGGACTTCTGGACATGTGACGTGTGACAACAAACCGTTCATCTTGGTGTTGACCACGGTGCCTCCACACACAATCCACAACCACACACATTGATTGTCTCCACCAAGACAAAGATGACCCGCTGTCATTTTGAGTCAGCCCATGAACAGTCTGGCACGACACCATTGCAGTCTTTGGTGACGTTGACGTGGTTTTAAGGGCAGTCGTTGTAATGACCTGCGTGCATGTAGTCCTGCATCTTGCAGCCATCTGCCAGTGGTGCTGGCACTAACAGGATGACTCATGAAGGGCATCACTGCTCGCTGAACGTCTGCAATCGTGGCTGTTGGGTCAGTCAGGTACAACATGATAAGGCCTGTCCTTGTTTACGTCACATGCGCAGCCGAGTGTGAAACATTCGCATGTCTTACAGTGTCAAACCTACCCACCAGCTGCAGCTATGCTTTTGGTGATGAGTGTATCTGTAGTGACGTAGGGGCTGAACCAGTTGCCCCCCACCCCAAGTAATACAGCCATGGTTCACTGCTTGTAACTCGTACAGTGAATAAAGCTGACATTAGCTTCTTCTTCTTATGTCCGCCTCAGTTTTTACTTTATTGCTATCTGAACACATTGTTTATCTAAGCATAGCACATAAATAATAAATAAGAGTAAAAAAAAAAAGATGAAAATATATATATATAGCAGAAGAAATACAGTTAGAGTTTAAGGTGGCCTGTTTGGCATAATGGTCTGTAAACACTCCGGCCCTGCTCTCCACCGTTTTAGAGAATGTATAATCCAGCATGAATAATAAATCACAGGTCTTGCTGACCTTGTTGTCCATGCTAGCAATTGATTGTTTGTATCTATCTGTCCAAAGGAATCTGCCCATCTGACAGCCGCCTGTCTGCAGCTTATAGTCCACTGAGGTAACAGCAGCATCTTTGTGTGTGTGTGTGTGTGTGTGTGTGCATAGCAGGAGAAATACAGCTAGAGTTTAAGGTGGGCTGTTCTACATCATAGAACTCCACTCCAAAGCTGCCGGTCACCATGTGCAATGCCAAGTGCAGGCTGAAGGGGTGTACAGCATGTCACCACTGGACACCGGAAGAGTGTCCTCTGAAGAGATGAATTAATTAATAATCTTGCAGTCTGATGGATGGAATCAATACGTTTGGAAGATGCTAGAAGAAGACATAGTCCTTACTTCCAGTGAAGGGAAACGTTAATGCTACAGTGCTAATGATACAGCATACAAAGACATTTTAGACAATTACATGCTTCCAACTTTGTGGTAGCAGTTTGGTGGAAGGCCCTTTCCTGTTCTGTTCCAGTATGATTGTATCCCTATGCACAAAGCGAGGTCCATAACGTCACGGGTTGAGTAGAGGAACTTGGAGTAGAGGAACTCCAGTATCCTACACAGAGCCCTGATCTCAACCCCATCGGGAAGAATTGGAACATTGATTGAACGTTGATTGCAAGGCAGGCCAGGCCTTATTGCCCAACATACAGCCAAAAGCTTCAAGGAAGGGAAACTCTATACTCATTGTAAAGGATATCCAATGAGCTCATATAGGTGTGATTGTCAGGTGTCCACACACCACATACAGTACAATTGGCCGTACAGTGCAGTTCTCACTGACAATCCACATTTCAGCTGTACCACATTAACCAGGATGCAGCCGAGTACATTTAATATGATGAAATCTGCTTGTTTTTGTTGGCAAGCACAGGAGAAGTCTGGCCTGATAAATGTAACTACAGGGTTACTGTTATCTCATTTAGTGTGCTGTGTGAGGCTCACTATAGATAACCTAGACAACATCACACATCTTCTCTTCCAATGCTGATACTTTAATCTTAAGCTTTCGACTGATACCAAAAATTGTAAAGTCGATTCCTGCAAGTCTTTGTACAAAAGCAACCCTCTACTGCAGAACAGCCTTCATCACGACCTTGAATAGAGAAATCTCCAGTCTGAGGACAGAACTACATGCAGTAAATACAGTGTTTAAAGAAAAGTGGAAAAGCTTTTAAAGCTGCTGGTAAATTAATATGATCTGTAACTTATTAAAACCACTAAACCTTCATCTACACTCATCGTCAAAAGAATAGTGGCACCCAGAAGGAAGTGTGGGGTTACAGTGATATTGGGAAGGAAGATAAAGGTTACCAGGAACAATAAATGATGATGCATTTAGACTGATATGATCAATATTTATTGAGCTACACATACAGAAGTAGTGTCTCTCAGTATGGCATTGGGTCGCCATATTTGCTAACACAACTTGCCAGGTGTCTCAGCATGAAGGTGTAGAGGTTCTTAATGGTGTCCTGTGATAATCCATCAAATGCAGCTTGAATATTCTCACACAGTTCCTGAAGATTTTGCGGTAGGGGTGGAGGTGGAGTGACCCACACAGATTTGTTGGTCGTCTCCACCAAGACAAAAGCGGGACTTGCCACTGAAGATGACCTGCTGCCATTTTGTGTCACTCCATGACACCAGTCTTTGGTGATGTTGATGTGGTTTTAAGGGCAGACATCGCAACAGTCTGCGTGCATTCAGTCCTGTGTTGTACAGCCGTCTGCTGGCACTAACAGGATGACTTACGGATGGCATCGCTGCTCGCTGAATGTCTGCAGTTGTGGCTGTTGGGTCAGTCAGGTACAGTGATAAGGTGTGAAACTTGAATCATTTGCATCTCTCATGATGTCAAACCTACCCACCAAGTTTCATTCCTGTCGGTTGATTGCTTCCAGGTGTAACTATTTGTGCAACTATTCTTTTGATTATGAGTGTAAATTAGCTGCTTAAGCTTGAAAGGTATGTAATATTAGATCATTTTCCTCAATAATTAAATGATGATGATGAAGTCTATTGTTTTTGTCTCATTTGTTTCATTTGGTTCTCCTTATCTACCTTTAGGACTAGTTTGGAAATCTGGTGAAGTTAGTTTAGGTCAAATTTACACAGAAATATAATTCTAAAGGTTTCACAAACTTTAAAGCACTGTTGATGCATAGCGCTTGTGAAATGTGTATGTCTGCATGTCTGCCAGGAAACAGATACAGAGCAAGTGGTAGATTAAAGTCCAAGTTAAACAGAATACAAAATATAAGAACATACCAAAAAATAAATAAATGTCTATTGTTAGGAAAAGATAAAATCCAAAAAGAAACTATACAAATTTACATGTGTAATCGCACAGATTATCGCACAAATGTACAGATATTGTATATGTATTGACAGACTGTGAAGAGCACTGAGCTAAAATCAAGGGGATGTTTATTTACCAGATTTGTTGTCAGACACAGCAGCAACAAGAGCAAAGCAGACATAACCAAGGGGCAAATACAGAGTCAGAGTCAGCAAATAGGCAAGAGTCAAAACCAAGCAAACAATCGGATCAGGCAAAGGTACCAAAAGGTATAAACAAGAGGAGTAAACCAGAGAGTCAGAATGAAGTCAAAAACCAGAGCAGCAAACAAGATCAGTAACAGGGAGAAAACCCTCAGTACACAACAGAGTGGCAATACTTCACAATGAGTCAGTGTGAGAGAGGAGTATTTGTACAAACAGACTAGATTAGAATCAGGTGTGTGTAATTAGTACTCTGGAGATTGTGGATTGTGGACGGGATTGGAGGATTGGCGGTAAGAGGAGAACCAGCAGGCGTGACAGTATAGATATTGCTCAGTTGCGTTCTCTTATACCAGCTACATAAGTACTGTTAATCTTGGCAGTCACCTGGATACTGATGGCATAGGCAGTCTACATCAGTTTGTTCATTATTCTCTGGAGGCATTTAAATTCTAAGTCACTTAAAGGCAAATCAATGTTGGGTAACTAGTTAGACAGCATGAAACTGAAGTCTAAGTGTTTTACTGAAACTGCAGCAAACTGCATAACTGTACACCAACACACTACTTACTGTACACTAACACATCACACTTACTGAGTTACTGTACACCAACACACTACTTACAGTACACTAACACACTACACTTACTGAGTTACTGTACACCAACACACTACTCACAGTACACTAACGCATTACACTTACAGAGTTACCGTACACCAACACACTACTTACAGTACACTAACACATCACACTTACAGAGTTACTGTACACCAACACACTACTTACAGTACAGTAACACATTACACTTACTGAGTTACTGTACACCAGCACACTACTTACAGTACACTAACACACTACACTTACCGAGTTACTGTACACAGCACACTACTTACAGTACACTAACACATTACTCTTACTGAGTTACTGTACACCAACACACTACTTACTGTACACTAACATGTTACACTTACTGAGTTACTGTACACCAACACACTACTTACAGTACACTAACACATCACACTTACCGAGTTACTGTACACCAGCACACTACTTACAGTACACTAACACGTCGCACTTACTGAGTTACTGTACACCAACACACTACTTACTGTACACTAACACGTTACACTTACTGAGTTACTGTACACCAACACACTACTTACAGTACACTAACACACTACACTTACTGAGTTACTGTACACCAACACACTACTTACTGTATGCTAACACGTTACACTTACTGAGTTACTGTACACCAACACACTACTTATAGTACGCTAACACGTCGCACTTACTGAGTTACTGTACACCAACACACTACTTACAGGACACTAACACATTACACTTACTGAGTTACTGTACACCAACATACTACTTACAGTACACTAACACACTACACTTACTGAGTTACTGTACACCAACACACTACTTACAGTAAACTAACAAGTTACACTTACTGAGTTACTGTACACCAACACACTACTTACAGTAAACTAACACATTACACTTACTGAGTTACTGTACACCAGCACACTACTTACAGTACACTAACACACTACACTTACTGAGTTACTGTACACCAACACACTACTTACTGTACGCTAACACGTTACACTTACTGAGTTACTGTACACCAGCACACTACTTACAGTACACTAACACATTACACTTACTGAGTTACTGTACACAGCACACTACTTACAGTACACTAACACATTACTCTTACTGAGTTACTGTACACCAACACACTACTTACAGTACACTAACACATTACACTTATTGAGTTACTGTACACTGACACACTACTTACAGTACACTAACACATTACACTTACTGAGTTACTGTACACCAACACACTACTTACAGTACACTAACACACTACACTTACTGAGTTACTGTACACCAACACACTACTTACAGTACACTAACACATTACACTTACTGAGTTACTGTACACCAACACACTACTTAAGTGTAGTAACCAATTTATTAACCAGTTCCATTCATTTAATTACTATGCACCGCTGCTGATATGCTTTCTCTACCACTTTCCAATTGCCTTTCTTGCTATTTTGGATAGTGATATATGGGGCTATGCCCTTAACCCAGATAATGAGGGAATATTCAGGAAAGGGTCACGGGAGGGAATAAAAGAGAACAGAGGAGGAGGTATTCTGTTTGCAGTTGTGTGAATCATATTCGACTCTGAAGGATCGGTTTTAAGTCCAATTATGTCGACTCACTGTAATTAGAAGGTCATCATCAGTGATGTACATTGTGAAGGAAGGTGCATAGTGCTCTTATATACTCGGTGCTGATGGATTTTGGATGATCCTATTAGCCAGTGTTCACTCAGTGTCATACACAGGTTCGGTACATGCAACATATATTTTCCAATTAGGCTACTTTACCACTCATGTTTCATATTAATGCTTTTTCTAAAGCCAGCTAATGATGTCGTTCTGGCAAATGGACTCTCTGCATATGAGCCTAATCTATATTATATATATATTTGTGATGTCAGTTCTACTCAACACGCTGAGCCTAGTTGGGAAATTATTCAGCTCCAGGACAGATACCTTTAATATCCCCCATTTTTTTGTATACCTCACCCTCAGGTGGTTCAATGTTACTGGTGCATGGCCATATTTATTATAGTGATATTATAGAAGCTCATTAGCTTAAGGTATTAAAGTAGCGCTCCAGCATAGCCTGGGCCAGAATTGCCATTGGTAAGGTATATTATTAGATCTGAAGTTGCCTTTATAAGATTTGCAAGTATAACTCCCAACTAAATTTTGCTGCAATGTATGTCTGTGGCTGAGGAATGCTACATTTACATTGCAGAATTTCACCGTTTACAGTCCAATTCATCAAACGCTTCCCCTGCAAGGAGGGACTACAGCGTTTTTCAATCCAGTATCTGTACTGTAAGACTTTACCACAGACAGTAGTTCCAATGCAATTCCCTGTACACAGTAAAAGATCAGAAAACCCATTGATTAAAAACACGCTTATGCCAGAAACATACTTCATGCAAGGACGCGGTCGCAGATGCTTCGTTGTCGTGTCCAAAAATGTGTCACGATGCATTTCATAATGCGATGCAAGTGCAAGCTGCACAAACGAAGCACGCTGAGCTTTACAGAAGTTTGCAATGTGTTGGCCAGGCATTGTTTTGTGTTTGTATACCTGGATTGAGTATGTTTCTGGACTTACAATATTGTGCAAATGTCCTTTCATTTATTAAATTTATAGTCAAATGAACATAATGAGGACATAATCCATTCGCATATCATTACCGTCCAGTGAAAAACATGTATCTCATATTTGGTCGATGTTTACTTTTATGCATTATTCGATCACATGAGCTCCTGTTTACACTCTGTGAAAATTCCATGATGAATGGACCAACAGAAATAGCCCAAAACTGCTCGGAGAAAAGTCTGGTTCCATTGACTTACATCAAAGTTAAAGTAGGTTTTTGCCATCTCCTGTAAAGTTGCCATTTTGGAGATACTTGTTTGTCTTTGGACAGCGCCGATATTTACAAAAGTGGACAAATTATCAAATGATATAGAGAAACCCATCCAGTGGAACTTCTAATTACTGTGCAAGTAATGGTAGACCACCAAAACTGTAGGAGAAAGTCAAACTCCAATCTTGCTGTGAAACTAAAAATGCATAAGTGTTGTTGTCCATCATTTCACTGTAAGAAGACGATGCTATGGGTCTGAAAGGATGTTCAATTAGCTGCCAGGAAGCCCTTACTGAGAAAAGGAAATAGACAAAAAAGAATATTTTTTGCAAGTTAAACTAAAAAGCTGTCTCCGAACAATCAAATGATCACCCCAGAATCCAGATCTCAGGATCATTGAATGTGTTAGGAATTACCTAGATTATGAGAAGCAGGAAAAGGAACCAACGCTGAAGACTGAGCTTTGGAGGAGTGGAAAAACTGAAAGCAAGCGTAAGCTGTGACAAAGGCAAAGAACTAATGCGTTAAAATACACTAAATCCAAAATGTATATTATGCCAAATTGATCATCCTTGCTAATCCACTGTATATTCCAGATGCAGCAGGTCGAACAACCCCTGACATATTCCCTTAAGACTTTTCATACGATTTAAAGTTACCTTTTTCCTTGACACAATTCCACAACATTATTGTCCTATTGTGGCCAACAGGAAATCGGGATGGAACTCCTAGAAAGCTGAAGCCCCTGTGCACCCTCATATCTCATTATGGCCTCCTCTTTCTCTGGGGTGCTTAACGGTGAGCTGACAGGAAAATGATTTAGCCCGTCTGTGCCTGTGTCAGTCTATCGCAGCCGGCCTTGCGGCGGGAATGATGCAGGACAAGGTCACCTCATTAGCATGGCGCGAATAAGCGCTTGCGTGCTTTTTGCTCTGGCCATGTTCACCGGCTGGCATTTTCCTGACATTTTTGTGGCAGGTGAGCGCAACAAAAGGGCTCTTTAAAGTTGATATGATGAGATAAGATTGGGGGGGGGCAGCAATACGACAACAGATTTCTGCGGGGGATAAGGCTGTCAACTGTCGCCTTGATGACGGAGGGAAAAAAAGGGGCAGACCTCAAGTTTTGGGCAGGCCGTCATGTGTACGCTTCATTACTGAACTGTGGAATGTAATTTGGACCACCTGGCAGGCAGATTTTTGATTAGCAGCATCCAGCGGGACTAAACCGGCAGGCGGTCTGCCGCAGTCCCAATTGTGAACGAATTGTATTACAGAGTTTAACCCGGGGAAGTGCAAAACGAAATCTTTGATAAGCCACACTGAGGAAAATATGAAAGCAGACGGCAGATGAAGGCTTCCTCGTGAAGCGTGTTAAGGATTCTCACTTCCATGCAAATGCAGCTGTCACAAAATTCTTCTATCCATCTTAGAGAATGGCACAGAGGCCATGTTGTTGTCCAATACCAGGTCCACAGTACTTATTAGCAATGACCTATAAAAGGTCTGTTTCCAAATACACTGTAGGTCTAGGACGTATGCTGGCATAAAGGAATAAATACGTTTCTGTTGGTTCCTTGTGGTGTCTGACAGTCAAGTCAAGACAAGGTTTATTTACACTCATCGTCCAAAAACAATAGTTGCACCCAGAAGGAATCAACCGACAGGAATAAAACTTGGTGGCTAGATTTGACGTTGTGAGACATGCAAATGATCCAAGTTTCACGCTTGGCCAGGCATGTGACTTAAGCAAGGACCAGCCTTATCAAGCTGTACCTGACTGACTATATAAGGTCATTCTGTTGTGTGTGCTTTCTATTCTGACTATTCTGTTAGTAGCATCCTTTGCAAGTGAAGTATATCTCAGATAAGACCTTGAAAGCAGTTTGAGCAGTTGAAAGTAGGGTGGCATCATAGGCCTCTATTGGAAGCGGGATTATTCTATAGATGTGTTGCGTGCCATACAGCTCATGCAGATGCTACCATAGCACGCTGTTGCTGGCAGTGGATAGAAGAAAGCATGCACCAGCAACATGAAGGATCTGGGAGACCTACACGAACCATAGAGAGGGCCACAATTGCGGACATTCAGCAAGCAGTGATGCCCTCCATGAGTCATCCTGTTAGTGACAGTACCATTGGCAGACGGCTACACGACGTAGGACTACATGTATGCGGACCGGTACAATGACTACCCTTAACACCACGTCAACGTCGACAAAGACTGCTGTGGCGTCATGCCAGTGATTCTGAATGGCAGCGGGTCATCTTCAGCGATGAGTGTCACTTTGGCAGAGATGACCATACAGAGGAACTCCTAACACATCCTACACATCCGTGTGTAGGCACCATGCTCAGCGCCATTGCCAGCTGTATCCCTGATTAAAAATGTGTGGGAGGCTATTGGACGCGCTATCAACACTCCACCCCTTCCGCAAAATCTGCAGGAACTGCATGGGATGGATTATCACAGGACACCATTAGGAACCTCTACAACTCCATGTCAAGATGTCTGGCTTGTTGCGTTAACAAACTTGGTTGAGAGATACTACTTCTTTATGTGCAGCTCAATAAATATTGCCCACATAAGTATAAATTTATCTTCATGTATTGTTCCTGGTAACCTTTATCTTCCTTCCCAATAGCACTGACACTTCCTTCTGGGTGCATATATTTTATGCAATATTCAATATTAAATAACAGATAACATAGGGGAGTAGCAATGGAAAACAGACCAGAAAGTCTAAATGATGGTCTATTAGCAGTCTATTGCCTAGTAACAGTCAGTAATAGTATTTTTTGTCCTGATGGGTTGATAACACAGTGTTAGGGACTGTAATGCTTTAACAGGGGTTCTGGGTCTGATTCCAAATGCATTTGATGATTTCCTAATGGGATCTAAAGGTGTCTTACAGGAAACTAGCAGTCCTTTACATTTGAATCCTATTCAGAAATCATCATGTTTTAATCCTAACGGTTCTAATGGCTTTTTTCAGGTGACCATTACATTTCCTACCTTTGCACTGTTAGGAAAGGGGTCTGACTGAGGATTAGAGTGTACTCATTTAGTCTTAAGCAGCTTGCAAAATTATAATGCACATGTAATATTTCCTTCCTGTTTTCTGTTAAAACAAGGGATTATTATGGAGAACTGGTAAAGCACAACATATCGTCGCTGTCCAATGAAAACCATGTATCTCCAATTTGGTTGATTTTTATTTTTTGGCATCATTTGATCACATGAGCTGCTGTTTACATTGGGTGGACATTTCATGATGAATGGATCACCAAAAATATCCAAAACATGCTTGGAAAACTGTCTGGTTCCATTGACTTAAATCCAGGTTCAATCAGGTTTTTGCCCTCTACTGTAAAGTCACCATTTTAGAGATATTTGTTTTTCTTTGGACAGCGACGATATGCTGGTTTTGGTGACGGTCATCTTATCAACTTCCATTGTATTCCATCTGTTTATTATATTAAAAATGGCTTTCAAATATTTAATTTTTACTTTCTTTTTTATAACATTCTAATCATTTAATGTAAGTTGTGAGTAAGAGTTGCCGTCACACTACAAACCTCAAATGTATTGTCACAGTCCAAAGAAAAACATGTATCTCAATTTTTGTTGATTTTTACTTTTATGCACCATTTGAACACAGCAGCTGCAGCAGCTACCTTGTGTAAAAAATTTCATGATGAATGCACCAATAGAAATGGCTCAAATTGCATGAAAAGAAATCTGGTTTCCATTGACTAACCTTTAAATTAAATAAGGTTTTTGCCCTCTCCTGTGAAGTTGCCATTTTGGAGATATTTGCCGTTCTTCGGACAGCGATGTTATGGTAAATGAATATCATTCCCAAATATCATTGATCAGTATCATGATAGGTCCTGAAAAAAACAGTCGACCCCTAATTACTATCACTACTACTAAGAATAGTAATAATAATTAGGGGAGTCAGCACAAACATCCTAGTCATTTTTTTTATAAGTGCACATTAGAGGGCATTCTAACAAACTGCATTACAGTACACTGCAAAAAAATGATGTAGATTTAGAACCTAAAAAAGGGAAGGTAACACTTTACACGTTACAACACTTACAAGTACTGACTAACTAACATGAAGTAATACATTAACAATGGTAATGTATTAATTCATGTGAGCTAATGCATTACTTCATGTTAAGTAGTCAATACTTAAGGAACAGTGTGACCAAAGTGAGTAACCTACTTTACTTGAAATGTTAAGTCGCTGAACTTGTAATATTCAGTGAGCAGTTGAATAATATGTGTCTTGCATTTGTTAATTTAGTCTTTGCACATGACTGAGCTCAACATTTCAGGTTAACCCAGTTACTTACTTCAAAAGCTGCATCACTGTTACAGTGCATAGCGTGGCCACACTACCAGCGCAGTACATAAGACTTTACACAAGACAGCTGAAACACTGCCTGCCTCTCACCGTACACCATTAGACTGTCTTTATACCGCTTGCTGTCTAAACAGAGCAAAAAAACATCCCGAGGGAAGCCTCACTTTCAGCTTTTACACTGTTTTCGACCCTGTCATCAGGTAGGAGGAACGCTGCCTCTGTGCTACAACCACAAGGTACGAGGACAGTTTTTACCCCCGAATTCCCTGAATGCTGAATGATAAATACATAGATAGACATGGCTGCAGATTCAGTCAACACTCCATTTTTCAGTTGGGTTTTTTTTCTTCTTCTTTCGTTTTCTGTTTGAATACAGTCATATTTGGGTTATGGTGCCCCTGGTCATGTTATGCTGATTTTGTAAGTGAAAATAAGTTACACATCAAGTTTTGACAACACACTTCTGCATTTATATATGCCATATTTAGGTTTATTCCCTGCAGAGGGATTCGTATTTAGGGGGAATAAAAACTGAACTTGAATTTTGACCAGGGGTGTTGCTCATGATTTAAGTGTTTCAGTAGAATCAGTTATTAACATATATATATATATATATATATATATATATATATATATATCACTTATTACACATATATTACATTATATATATATATATATATATA